>MU859090.1:134270-243494 GCA_033297205.1 Pseudoneurospora amorphoporcata | reverse complement strand
CAACAACAACAACAACAACAACAACAACAACAACAACAACAACAACAACAACAACAACAACAACAACAACAACAACAACAACAACAACAACAACTGGGCGACGAGGATAAGGACAACACAGAAAAGGATAGAGACGAGGGAGACGACAAAAGGAGAAAACGGAAACACACCAGTGACTCGGATCCTTCTTCTTCTTCAAGCGGAACTTTAAGTGGAAGGTCGGCGGGAAGTTCCGGTTCTGGTTCCGACCCAGACGTTTCGCTCGAAACCCTTGAATCACTAGACAGCATCCAGCAGCGGCGGCGGTCGGAAGAGGCCAGCAGGGATGAACATTCGGCCGAAGCTGTCCTCCAAGGGCAAGGAGGAAGCAGCAGCAGCAGTAACAGCAGGACAAGTCGGCTGCACGAGCAAGCGGGTGAGAAGTGGAAGATGAAAGCCGACAACAACAACAACAAACACAAGTCTAGAAAAAAAAGAAAGGCAATAAAGAGAGTGAGGACGCCGAGTCCTGCATCGATGCCGATGCCTCTACAGAGCAGCAGTCCCGCCTCGACGACGACGATGCCAGTAGCTCTGCAGAGCATGAGCATTGAGAGGGATGCTCAGGATGCGAACAAAAAAAGCCAAAGCGATGTGATGGCAAGCGAGGAAGAAGAAGAATTGTCCAACAACAACGACAACGGCGGAGAACTCGACTTGGAGGGGAAACTGCATTTCATGGTTCAGCTTTTGAAGAATCAATTCGAACTATATAAGAAGGAGATGGACGATAGGGTGGGCGAGTTGGAGAGGGAACTGCATACAAAGGATTCGATGATGAATCGGCAGTTGAAGGAGCATGAGGAGGATATGAACAAGACGGTGGAGGACATGAATAAGAGGGTTGAGAAGTTGGAGAAGGTGTTTAGGAGGTATGTGGGGTATGGGGAGGTAACTGATGAGGGAGGTGATAGGAAAGGGGAGAACGGCGAGGAAGGGAAAGAAGAGGGGAAAGAGGAGGAAGAAGTTGATGATGAAGATGATCATCAGGAAAATCATGAACCTCATGAAGAACATGATGATAATGAAGACATCAAAGAGGAAGACTATGATGACGACAACGACAATGACAACGACAACGACAACGACAACGACAATGACAACGACAACGACAACGACAACGCCAACAACAGAACCCTACCAGCATCGCCACCCCCGGACCATCACCCCACCACCGGCGGCGGAAAGCATCCCCCCGGCATGATTACAATCCCATCAGATTACGGAGCTGGAGAACCTTCTGTTTTGTGCGTTTCATCCCAGACCCAAACGACTCTTGCCAACAGTGACCAGGCTCAACAAGGGAGAAGCCATGAGTACGAGCAACTCCCGGAGCTGTCTGTGTCTGAGGAGGAGGAGGTGCCGGTGGTCCAAGGACAGGAAGTACAGAAGAGAGCCAGGTGGAATGGGACGAGGGAGGAGGATAGTATTGACCAGCACCAAGTTCCTATCATGTCTAGTATACCTTCCGAGGAGGAATAACGAGTGCAGCTTGGTAAAGTAGGAAATCCCAACGAAATAATGTACGATATGGCGGACGAGGGACCTGATAGGTTGCCTGTGAAAATAGAGTTGGGGAGGGGATTTGGTGTTGCAGACTGACGAGCAGGGAGGACTGACTGGTGGTTGAGAGGGATATATGCAGACTGGACTGGACTAGACGGGCGGGATGTCGCTGGCGAAGCGTCCCTTGAGTAAGAGGTCCGAGGGAAAGGCGGGGATGAGAGAGGTCGCCGTTGATTACTGGGGTAAACTCCCGGGCAGCCGTCGGTTACTACCTCTAGAATAGTGTATAGGCATCCATGAGGGGGTAGAGGTCCCGGTAAGGGATGGATGGTGCGTAGACAGAATGGGATGTCGACCTCCAGAGAGCAGTTGGCGCGTTGGACTATTCTACAGTGTCGTAACGTAGATGGGCTGGTAGCGCAAGGTACCGTGCCGTTGTACCAGGCTGTTGTGGCGGAACCGGATTATTGTTAGATTGTGGCGTGGAAGAGGGGCTTGTCTGTTCCTGTTCCTTTTCATTTTCCTTTTGCCTTTTCCATTCTCTATCACTTCCCCGTTCCCATCACCCTCACCCTCCCCGTCCCCAGTAGCAGCAGAAGCAGCACCCCCCAACCGCCCCCCCTCCATAAGCAACCACCAACTAGACTTAGTCCACAGCAAAACTCCCACTAGGTTCTCCCCCCCCAAATCGTCACTCTTCCGATAGATCTCCTCCAAACCCCTTAATGTCTGGTTCTCATGGTAGTCGTATAGACAAGCGGGAGGTAAGAGACGTAGATAATAGCAAATGGCCGTCACAGTGAGATGTCGGAGTGCGGTCATCTTGATGGTAGTTTGCCAATGGAAGGTTGAGCAGGCCACACACTATTGGCAACTTAAATTCTCATTGAGATCGCGAGCTGTTGGTTCTTGTAAGAAAGCCGACTAAAGAACAGGAAAACCAGTTCGCTCTTAAGGATTGATGACTCGCAATTGGCAAGTCTGACCTGTAGCAAAGGAAGGCGTCACTTCCATCTTTCTGATAGGAAGACCAGACAGACTTGACACTGCAAGTACGAGAGTCCGAGGTCTCGATGTGCCCCATCGGAGGTTCATCCATGGCCGGGATGTTACACTGCATCACTCGATGCCTGGTCTTCCTTGGAAGGATGATCAGGCTCAGCTTCACATTTTCACAATACTTTGTTGTTCTGGTGTTGATATCCTCAAGGTCTAAGTCTGGAGGTAGTTAGCAATCAATAACAACTGGAATGTAACGATGCGGAAAACTTAGCATCCAGAGGTACGTCCGGGCTCGAGTATCATGAGGTGGTTCCGAGAAACTCCCGACACTATCTATTCCTAGGAGACTGTGTGGAAGAACGGGTAATGCAAAGGGAAAGGCGGCTGAGGGCCTTTTTTGTTGCTGTTGGAGGATGTTTATCGTCGAGTCGGACGGATTGTGGTCGATGAGACTATCTGTGATAGTGAGTGAGTGAAGGAAGTATGTCAGTATCTCATCCATCTCGAGCCACCAGGCGACCAAGCACAACTGGACCCTTTGTGACCAAATAGCTTTGTCTTGACACTGCACTATGTGAGCAAATCATTTCAGAAATCCGTCATTCATCAATCAAATCCTAAGGTATATCATATCGACTTCCGTCGTCTGTCGCCCATCGGTCCAATAATGGATCCGGAAAGAAAGAAAGCGCCACATAAAAGATGGAAAACGAAAACGAAAATCCATCGCGGAACCACGCCATGGGAAAAAAAAAAAAAAAAAAAAAAAAAAGTATCCATCGCGGAACCACGCCATGAGACTTTCCCTTCCTTCGTTGTGGTCCTCCCAATTCATCACCGCATATCGTTCGTCCAGTCATTAAAACCCCACCACCGGGCGAGCGCATCTCCTTGTCTCCCCCTTCATCTGACCTGACCCATCGTTACGCCCTTCTTTTCCTTTGTTCCATCCTCCATTCCATTCCGCATCCTCCCTCGCCCTGGGAGTACTTAGGTCTAGTGTTGTCGGAGTGCCGCAGGGCAATTCCTCATCTCAAGACTCAGATCAGATCAGATCAAATCAGATCAACCCACCACCCATGTCCCCTCTCCCTCCCGAGGCATACACCCCACCAGCCCTGGGCGTCGCAACCATCCTCGCATCCCACTTCCAGTCTCCCTTCCAATCTCCTCTTTCGCACCCTTCACCACAGCAACACAATGCTGGACCAGGCCGCCAGCAGACCATCTCCGAGGTCTTCAACTTGTTGCCTGCGGACTTGACGCTGCTGCTCGTGCGATAATCTCTCTAAAACGTCTTGCTAAACCCGCAGTTGAGGCCACAGCAGTTGAAGTGTTTGCCGAGGGTTATCCAGCCGCCTCGGAGGCCCATGTTCTGCTCGTCCTCTTCGGTTTCGAGGGTCTCCAACTGGTTCTGGTTATTGGCAGTGGGTGGTGGTTGGGTGGTGGTCGGGAGCATCGAGTTTGGTTTCTGCGCCGCGCCGCGCTTGTTAGCATAACCTTTATTTACTCTTTTCACGAAGCTGTGATTGAATATCGAATCGAATGGAGTTGGCGAAGGGTGATTGAATTGATGGCGATGGCGATGGCGATGGCGGGGACTGGGAACCAACAGAAGACGTTGTTAGCTGGTTGGAACGGAACTTACGGGTTGCTCAGAAATAACAGCAGCAGCGGGCGCGGCTGGGAGGTTGTTGTTGTTGTTGTTGTTGTTGTTGTTGTTGACCTGCTCCATCGTTGGTTGTTGCGCGTTGGTGGTGGTTTTCGTCTAGTTCTAGGTTTCTCGAAGCAAGGCGCAAGTGATGGTTCTTGGTAGGTAGGAAAGATGAGGTGTTAGGTAGTAAGTCTAATCGTAGGTGTTTGTGGATGTAATTTGTAGCTACACGTAGAAAGGTATTATTAAGGTGACTGGTAGAATCAGGGCAGGTACACTAGTCTAGTTGTAAAAGGTCAAACAAGGAACAAGGCGACGACGGTACCTCTAGGTATCGCCAGTTGAAATAAAGTTTACCATAAAGCTGAACCCCTGGAGGGAGGACTCCAGCGGCCCCATTCACTCCAGTATCCCAATGCTACAAGAAGGAAGTGGCGTAGACGCGCGCTTTCGTTCGCCCTCGTTCGTCACAACCAAACAGATACTTAGCATGGGCAACAGCTGGAGATGGCAAGCGGTCTGGACCTATCGTCACAAGTCCGGGGGATCGTCACTTCGTCACTGGTGTCGGGTTCCTTGGCCAGCCGAGAGCACTGCCCCAATGCCCCTGTGGGAGCGCCAAAAAAGTGGGGCATCCCGGCCCATCTTTCCAGGCTTTCAGCTGATGTCACGGTCTGTTTCATCCAGTTTCTGTTCGTCATAACCACAGCGAATCAAATTCGAGCTTTGGAATGGTTTCGTGGAATCACCATCACCATGCATCATAGCCACCAGAGAAACAACCAGACAGCGGGTGGGCGATAAGAGCTTGCCCCTACCTGTATGTTTGCCTCGAGTTCCTACTCCGTACACAACCTCGACGACCTCACCTCTTTTCAGGAACCTGTAAACTTGGGGAACAAAGCATTTTAAACCTGTTTGATTCCATGTTCCTGTCTATTCTCATACCTGTATCAATGAATTTGATCTCTACCGATCCATTCCCGTCGCCACCAAAATCAGCCAAGATCCCCATGTCCCATTTTCACCAAAAGAGTGTGTGTCTTGTTAGAGATAAATAGATGATTCCAGAAAAAAAAAATTTGTGTCTGTGTTCGAGACCGTAACGCAACAATAGCACAATAGCTCATAGCATACCATGGCATGGCTAAACATTACGGTACCGTCATTAGAAAGAAATGTACAAGAAAAAAAAAAGGGGTGGGATGATGATCTAGGTAGCCAAAATTGGGTATAATAAATTCCGGGACCCTTGTGGACGATGTTTTAGGAATCCTTCTTTGGTGAATCCTTCGCTGGTGTTTTATCGCTCTGATGTTTGACTACTCATATCCAGCACCGCGCTGCCACGAACTATCGCTGAATAGTTAGCCAACTGCTTTATTTCAGGCCTGTTTCATTGGAAACTCACCTTGGGTTGCTAGTATGCGGCTTCTTTTCTGAAATCGCCGAGTGAGGCGATGCCCCCCCTTCCGGCAGACTCGATGCCGAATTCGTCATTGGACTCGGCGTCTGAATACTTCCGCTCACCCTGTGCCTCACAAACGGCTCGTCCTTCATTAGGGACGGGTCGTTGCTCCAACGCCCCGAATGCCTGTTGGAGTGGAAATGCGGGTTGCCCGTATTGGAATCGGCCGTCCCCGGACGGTTCAGCGGGTTGCTGGGATTCGATACCGCCGAGTCATCATCCTCGAAGCTCAAGGGGGACTTGGTATAAAGCTTGCTCTCGCCACGCGCCGTGACACCCAGAGCCTCGAGCTCCGACTGGGTGTGCAGCTTCGGGTTCGACTTCATGAACGAGGTGCGGTCGTCGTTCATGAACTGGTAGCGGGTATCCGGGTTGTTGCGGAACAGGGTCAGGGCGGTGGTGATGATGAGCATGAGAAGGAGGATCAAGCACACGATGGCGTTGGCGATCCAGAGAACCAAGCCCACCACACCAATAACCAAAGGCGGGAAGTCGAAAACGTCCGTCAGAAGGAAGAGGAGGATGGCGTTGAGGAAGTTCATGGCGCAAATGAGAATGTTGAACGTGTTGGTGCTCTTGTCCATCCACGGGCGCATGACAGTGGCGGTAATAAGCGCCGCAGCCTCGATAATAAGAAGCGCGATAGCTTGGAGGGTGCCATGGGCTTGGGCAAAGGCAATGAACATGCCCTTGATGACAATGTAGAAGAGGATAGGCAGGATAAAGTAATAGCCTGAAGCGCGAAACTGCACATACAAAAAACCCCACTTGTTCAAGGCCTGAGGGTCCGAGAACAAGATGTAGGCGGGGTTCCTGTAAAGGGCAATCGAGCGGCGAGCAATCCGGCTAACCTTCCAGGCCGCCCAGAGAAGGGTTGCCAGGAGACCAAAGAAGAAGAAGACGGCCAGAGCCACTTCCGCGGGAGAGTCTTTTTGGGTGAACTCCCACATGCACATAACCGTGAGCTGCGGGAACCCAACAAGTCCAACTCTGTAAAGGATACCTAAAAAATGGTCAGTACACCCAAACCAACTTTGGATGGTAAAAGGCAAACTCACCCTTGAGGTAGGTAATCCAACCGGCACGGAACTCGGAGAAGGCATCGCCCTTGACCCAACCCATCTTGGCAAAGAGCTCCAGTCCAAGCTTGAACAGAATAACCAGGATAGCAGTGAAGACCATAAAGATGTAGAAGAAGGTCAAACTGGTCATGAACAAGTTGGTTGACTCGATGTTAGCGCGGAACGCAACTCGCTGAATACCGTAGACAATGTAGCTGCCGAAACTAGTCTGGATGTTGGCACGCTTTGCGATTCTGCCGCCGATATGGGCCGCGGCACGAGGCAACATGGCGGTCGCTCGCTTGAAGAGGTTGATGGCGGGATCGAGGTATTCAGCCGGTAGCGCGCGCTTCACCTTCTCGACCTGGACGGACACGGTCTCGAGCGAGTTAAGCACGGTGGACGCGGTACCACCAGTAGCCCGTTGATACCATGTGAGGATATCCTGGATGAACTGGACTCGGATGATGCCCATACTCCATACGAAATCCTGAGTCCAAGATCGCACAGCAGGAGGAAGATGAACGCCACAGAGACCAATCATGGCCTGGGCCTGGAAGTATCCATAGAGCGACAGCGTGTTGGAAGCCACGTGGGAGGCAGCGTTAGCGTATCCGAGACCCGATAGCAGGGCAGAGGACATGATGCCCAGGAAGACAACAGCCCAGGTGGCCCATTTGACACCGATCAGATCGACTACAAAGGCCGAGTCAGCAACTTTTTCCTACGTATCATAGGGGCAACCCTAAAACCTACCCGTCATGCCGTTGGAGACATTGGCCTCGAGACAGGCAACAGTCTCGCCAGCCATCTCTCCATCCGTCATGTTGACAAAGACCTTAACCGTGGCATCCAAATCGGGGAAGGTGTAGGCGATTCCTGGAATTTTGTCCTTGACATCCGGGCCGAGATCCAGTTTGAAGGGATTGCTCATCTTGCCCGCGTTCATGGGGCACAAACCAGCCAGACTCAGTGAGTCGGAGCCGAGATTGCACGGGTCCAGAACCTCGTGCATGATTTGGTAGCCGTAGGCCAAGATGCGGATGTCGAAGACAACGTAGCCCTGGATCGACGAGGTGGCAAGCATGTTGATGTTGACGGTTCCATTGTCGGGGAAGAAGACGACATCGAAGAGACTGGCCGTGAAGCCCGAGTTTTCCTGACAGGCGGCGAGCGAGTTTGACTGCAGGACTCTATCGCGAGCGAAAGAGGGGGCGACCAACGTCGCGAGTGATGCGAGGACCGCAAGCGGTCGTGCTGACCAAAGCTTCATGTTGTCGAATTGCCGTTCTCTAATCCGTTTAAAGTTTCCCCAATTCCCAACTCAAAATTTAAACTGATAGTTCGATCAAAGCCCAAGTAGTCGTTATTGTTTGTTTCGGCTTTTTTGTTTTTCTTTTTTTTTTCGTTTACCAATCCAACATTATCGTACCGAACCACCCAACTCGTAATCGGGACTCGGAGGATCGCAACTGGTGGGCAATCAGGGATGCTAAAACGACAGCGGTATCGTATTTAAGCGGATGTAAAAATCGTAAACGTATCGGTATCGGATCGTGTCTAGCGATTGAAAGCGACACACAAAATGGGATTTATCGTCGGGTTTTTTGTGGTGGTGAAGAGGGTCCTCGGAGAGTTGTTGTTGTTGTTGTTGTTGTTGGTAATACGGAGCGACAGGAGGGATGAGGAGAGCGAGTGACGAGAGACGAGACGAGAGACGACGAGTTGGCGGGAGAGGCAGGAAATCAAGTTTTGTTGGTATCGAACTAGTAGCGAGTGAAATGTGCCAACAATCGAAACAGAAACGGCACGGTGTGTTGGTGCTGTTGATCCCTTTCGACGACGAGGACGCTGTCGATGGTGTTTTCCGATGTTGGGTGTTGTTTCTGGGAAGACAAGCGAACCGCTCGAGCGTCGAGAAGCGAAGGTGCTCGTGATTCCTGAAAGTTGAAGTGAACAACTGAAGAATGAACAACTGCAGTCCTGGAAACGGCGGGGGCATGTCCTGACAGTGGATGCAAACAGTGGTTGGATGACCCTTGGAGTGGGCAGGAGCCGGTTCGATTGGCAGTGGATGTGCGGTGGGAAGCTGCATCAAAATTCCACTTGGCAGCTGAATTAGCAATGCGGCCAAGTGCCAAGCTCTCTTTGAGCCAGTTCTTTCACTCCACTTGGCACCCGACCCGGTCATTTTGGCTTTTTTTTCGATTTTGTGTCCAGCAATGCGTCCTTGGTCTACAGTCAGCGTGTCTCGGTCGACTCGGACTGGAATGCTTCGGCATGCCCCAAAGAAGTCACACTATCGGTCACATACACCACCACTGATACAGCAAACACTGCAGCATGGAACATTGAGAAAAGGCGGCTGTGTTACGGTAAGGTATACTGAGCTTTTTTTACCTGCAATGAAATGAATGGGCGACATTGACATTGGCAACTGGTTCTCGGGATCTTGGCATTGGAAATCCGCAAGTGCATGAGATCACACAGTGGGTTCAGGGCCTTGGTGGATTCCGGTCACTCCAGTCAATCCACCGTGGTTGGCCAACCAGACGCGGGGAGCACAGACAGATCTGCCCCGAAAAGGGGAAAGCGTGCCGGGAGCGATTCCGATGACGAACTCAGGGGCGCCATTTCACTCCGGAAGTCTTAAGGTTGTCAGTTGATGGCGTGCCCGAGTCGACTCGACCTTTTTGTTTCCTTGTTGCCACAACAGTCGAAACATCTTTTGTGTTCGCCGGTATTGGAACTTTCCGATTCCGATCAAGACAAGCAGACCCAAAGCCAACATCGCCGAACAATGGAACACGTGTGAAGCCCGATCACTTTCACGACGGGATCCGGGAAAAACGAAGCAGCTGGAGCCTTTTTTTATCGAATAATATCACGGTTGCCTACTGCGACCTCTCGCAGCCAACACGAGGTCGTGCTTAGGTATGCTCAGCCTGCCAACATGTTGAAACGCCTCTGCAGGTACAAACCACTTGCATTCGAAACCACCGACGGAAAATATTAGACAATCAATCACAAGTGGTTAAGCCGATAGATCTGCCATCCTCATTTCTACCATTTTATATCCCTTTGTTCTTTCATCCCTCACCCTCCTGCATCTTACACATTAGGTAAGGTAGGTGCCTTGGCGCCATCTGCCCACGCGAACGCCAACAGTCGCATCGGCTTGTGAGGTAGGTATGTACTGCAGTGATGCATCACATCACAGGCTGACAGGCTGCACAGGCACCAACAGCCCTATAATTCACCCCACTATCCACCACCTCCCTGCATCTCATCCTTTGTCATGATCCAGCGTTCAATCCCTCGAGGTTGCTTTCCCAGCGCCATGACAATCTGCCTTTCCAAAGTTTGACCTAATTTCCATCCATCCGTAGCACAGCTCCCGCTCACTGCATAGCCCGCCCGGCTTATCCGTCACGGCAAGTGTGCTATACCTCGGAAGGCAGATAGACAGACAGACGGGCCAAGCATCAGCGTGACAGCTGTGCGTCTTGTGTCGCGTGTGTGTGTGTGTCGCGTTTCCTTCCGTCGGTATCACACGTTTGGTAAGATTGGTGTGACGGACGGACGGACGTTGGGTGCTGACACAAACAGAATGCCGAATTTCCTCCTCTTTCTCCCTCCCGTGCGGCGGCAGGGCGTGGCATGGTGACTGCTGGCTGTTCCTCCTCTTGTCGTGGTCTGAGACTCGATTCCGTCTCTTCCATTGGGAACTTGGATTGCCCCGCTTTCGACCACTGCAGAACCGAACCTACAATAAACCAAGTCTGGTCTCGTCTGAAGCCTCGCAACAGTCATGGTAGGTAGTCGCATGGATATCGCCCTCAGCCCTGACCAACAGTGGCATCCTGTCTCCTCAGCGAAGGAATCGAAGACATGATGCTGCTGCGTCTTGAAGAAGTGGAGCCCATGGATCGCTGAGAGTCGGTCATGCTGCCGGTGCTCGACTGAGAAATCGTTCCGTACTCCTCGTTGGGCGGGGTAAGGAGACGATGGTAAGATGGAGGATACGGCATCCTGTGCAGGTGGCCACGGGGATGGGCGTAGCGGCGACCGAGACTGACGTCGCTTTGTTGGCTGTGGCTGGTCTGGCTTTGGCTTTGACTTTGGCTGCCCTGGCTTTGATCTTGTTGCATGATGTTGATGTTGATGTTGATGGGATCGCGGTATAGCATGCTTGTTCTTTTAAGGGCTGTAACGGTTTGTGGGTGTGGCTGTGAATGTTCTTGTGTGAGAAAGTGAGGTGACGTTGCTGAATGTGTTGCGAAAGCAAGATGGATGGATATTGTTCGGAAAAGTTCAAGTTATCGTTTGAGATGGCAGTTCATGGTTGATTCCTTGAAAGCTATGAAAACAAAAAGAAGCAAACCTCATGCGACCACCCCCATCACTTATAAACAAAAGCGCCGCAGAAAGCTGAAATTTGGGACCAAGTACAAAGTGGCGATCGCCATGACGCCCTCCAGGCGGCGGTTGCGGTTGGTGGTCGTACCACTACACACCAGAAACAGAACGACCCATTGTGTGGCCAGACCCATTAGGCCCAGGTCGCCAATGCCCCCTGTGGCAGCTGATTTGATGCGGCGGTAACCTCTTACAGGCGGAGCGGTGAAATTCCATTTGCGACTCGATGGATTTGACTTGCTGATACGTACCTACCTACCTTACATTTTAATTCGGAAACAACCAATCGTTTGATAGGGCGAGAATACCCAAAGTTACCTGATGTGAGTGGCAAATCGGGGACTAGTGTACCTACACCCTGGGACATCTGATGGGATTCTTCCTCTCTGATGGTGCCGTTCGTTATATGCGCTGTGCATGAGTGATCACAAGGGCCACACACACACACACAAGACCCAAGGCGGACTTGTTATCCATCCATCCCATCCAGTCGGATGAAACAGCAACTGCTCACTGCCCACTGACTTGCCCTTCATGTCCTTCTGTCCGGAGGAAGAAGACAAGACAAGGCCACTGCTTCCAGAACGTCAAACACAACACCCGAGAACACCCCAGATTTGTTCATATGATTTCATGTCAAGTCACAAGTTAAAAAAGTCTCAACTGGCCCACCATCCCATTCGGCTTCGGATTTGTCGCAAATGTTTGTTGACTAGAAGCCACTGACACTCTGTTGGGATTTCGGGAAGGCAACATCTTCAGCGCTAACGATTGGAAGCCTTACTTGGACCCCTCAATCAGGTAATTGGTGGAGACTGCAGCCTAAATAATGATTTATGTGGAAATGTCTTGACTACGCCTCATTTGCCATATTATGGTTAACCTGACATAGGGCGGGAAAAGGAAGGTAAGAAGATTGGATGGAGATGCCGTTCATGTCTGGGGTTTGAGTAACTACCTAGGTTACATACACCTATCGTTCCGCGGATACCCAGGTGAATCAAAAATGACACCCAACCCATGCTCGCGACCGGGCTCGGCCCAGGCAGGCAGTCCGTGTGCACAGCACTTAAATGTTGCGGCTGTTTGATTAGGCTGCTGGGCCGAATCATAAGTTTTGGTATCGAATGTGGAGAGGAGAGATGGCTATCCCCGGGTATGAGTAGACTGCAGCTGAGGTCAGCTAGTGACTCAACGCTACACTCACTGTGATGAATACAAGTTTAGGAGCTGTTGGGATTTGGTTGGGGTGGTTTATTATTCGCCTCAACTACTGGTGTGAGATGGATCATGATGAATTGGGTTCGACCATGCAGCGGGAAAAGATGAATACCAGGGAATTCGACTGTGACACCTAGCCGTTCGCTTCTTTCCCGGGGGCCTGATGATAAGTGCCGTTGAGTAAGGGCATTGCCCAGTCCATGAGTGAACATGTCCAATTTGCGGCTCTGTTTTCACATGCCCCTGGGATGTCCTCAAAGTGGAAATTCGATGATGAACAGAAAAAGGGGACCATCAACCCCTGGAAATTGCCCCTAATCTCTCCGATTACAGTGGGTTCAACGACAACTCCACAGCGGGCAGGGCTGCCACGTGGCGGGCGGCAACTGTCCTGAAGCCAGAGTGACATTTCTCTGACTTCCACGTTGAGCCTCTTCAACATCTCATCAACAAGATGGCTGACACCACCACCACCACCACCCGCGCCCTCCGCGGCGCCTCCCTCCTCATCCTCCTCCAAATCCTCTCCCGCGCCCTAACCTTCATCGCCAACCAAATCCTTCTCCGCTTCCTAACCGCTTCTCTTCTGGGCGTCTCCACCCAGCTGGAAGTATACTACCTCTCCGTCATTTTCTTCGCTCGCGAATCCTTGAGGGTGGCCATTCAACGGCAGGACACCGGTGCATTGGCTGCTTCTTTGTCTTGTACCTCGTCTGCCTCTCCTGGGACCCCAGATTCATCCGGAGCCACCGACGACAAACATGGCAGCGATGGAAAAGACGGTGCTGGACCTGAAACGAACGGCACCGCATCAGCAACCCAAGCCCTAATCAACCTCTCCCACCTCTCCCCCCTCCTCTCCCTCCCCCTCTCCCTCTTCCTCGGCCATCTCTACCTTTCCTCTCTCTCCCCGCTCACCCTCTCCACCACCCCCTACTTGGTCCCCTCCTTGTACATCTATGGCCTCGCCGCCATTTTGGAGCTGCTCTCGGAACCCTGCTTCGCGGTGATGCAAATCCGATTGCAATTCGGCACAAGAGCAGCGGCCGAGAGCGTGGCTACCTTTTTGAGGTGTTTCGTAACGCTGGGGATTGCGGTTTGGGGGGCCAAGATGGGCAAAGAAATGGGGACGCTACCGTTTGCCGTGGGCCAGGGGACGTATGCGGTTGGCTTGTTGGGGGTTTATTTGTGGAAGGGGTGGGGGATGGCTAGCAAGGAAGGGTTTTCTTTGCTACCGAAGAGGATAGTGGTGGGGAGGACTGCTGGTGGGTCTGGGGAGAGCGAGAAGAGAATGGAGGTTGAAGTTGAGGCTTGGGGCAAGGGCACGGGCACGGCAACGAAGGAGAAGAAGGTGGTGGGAGTGAAGAAAAAAAAAGACTTTTTCCTAGGCTACTTCCACCGCCCCACCCTCGATCTGGCCGCCAGCATGATGGCCCAAAGCGTGGTCAAGCACATCCTCACGCAAGGCGACACTTTTCTCGTCAGCATCCTGTCGACGCCCACGGCGCAGGGGGTCTACGCCTTGGCGAACAACTATGGCGGATTGTTGGCGAGACTGGTTTTCCAGCCGGTGGAAGAGAGTAGTAGGACTTATTTTAGTCGGTTGTTGGCTGATTCTGATTCTACCTCCTCCGACGCTACCACCCCATCTACCTCTACCACCACTTCCCCTAAAACCACCTCCTCCACCACCTCCACCACCACCACCCGTGCACCCAAGAAGAAGAAGAAAACCATCTCCCACGCCGCCCTCTCCCAAGCCTCCACAGCCCTCCTCACCCTCCTAAAATCCTACCTCCTCCTCTCCCTCCCCCTCCTCGTCTTCGGCCCCCCCGCCTCCTCCCCCCTCCTCACCTTGATAGCCGGCCGTCGCTGGTCCCTCCCAACCACCAGCAGCAGCACCGACTCCGCCCCCGCCACCCTGGCCCTCTACATGTACTACATCCCGCTCCTGGCCCTCAACGGGATCCTCGAAGCTTTTGTGTCCTCCGTGGCCTCCGAGTCCCAAGTCCATCGCCAATCGCTGTTCATGACGGGGTTTTCGCTCGTGTTTGCCGGAACGGGGTACCTGACGCTGAAGGTCTGGGGGATGGGGAGTAAAGGGTTGGTTGTGGCGAATGCGGTGAACATGGGGTTGAGGATCGTGTGGTGTTGGGGGTTTATTGGGAAGTGGCTTGGGGAGAGGAGGGTTGGGGATGGTGAGGGCAAGGGGGAGAAGGTGAGGTTTGGAATCCTGCAGGTTCTCCCCAAGCCGGGAGCGGTAGCGGCTGCTGTGGTTGCTAGGGGTGTTGTTTCCCGGGTTGTTGAAAGTACAGCGAGTCAGGAGGAGGTGATGGTGATGGGGATGGGTGGTGCTAAAGAGGCGATTTGGGAGTTGTTCAAGATTGCGGGGGTGGCGGTGCCGTTTGTTGTTGCTGTGTGAGTAATTCATTCATTCATCCATTCATCTCCCCCCCCCCCTTTTTTTTTTTTTTCTTGTTCACCCTGTTTTGATTGTTGGGTTGTGTTATTGTTTGATCACTATCATTCAACTACTTTGGAAATATGAAAGCTAACATGACGACGACATAACAGGGCCATCGCCGAGAGAGATTTCTTGTTGAGCGGGTATCGCGCTCTGCAGGGTAAAAGACTACAACAAAGGTCTTGAAAAAAGAGAACTAGATGGACAGGACATATAGACAGATGGGGAAAAAAAAAAAAAAAAAAAAAAAAAAGAGGCGCAATACATTTTTGAAACAATTAACAGAAATGGCTTCAATGTCTTCCAAATATGGTTGGTTGGTGGTGGTATGTACATAAAATAATATATATCTCTCTGCTCTAATCGAACGTGATCTTGGTGGCCTTCTTGTTGGGGTCAATGTCCTTGTAGAAAGAGCCATAGGCGTCGTGGGCCTTCTTCTTGACCGTGGTGCCGAACTTGAGAAGTTCCTCGGGGACGGGCTGCTTGGCGGCTCTGAGGATGTTGACGAGGCTGTTTGACATGGATTGGTTAGCATGGGCACTGCACATCAATGTGGAAGAAGAGAAAGAAAAACTCACGATCCAGAGTGGGCCTTGTCGTGCTCCGTGAACAAGGTAATGGCCTTGCCCAGCTTGCCGGCACGGCCGGTACGACCGATGCGGTGGACGTAGTCCTCGATGGTCAAGGGGAACTGTTTTTCGTTAGTACCTGCTTGGTCATTGTCATTGACGATAAGGTGCAGGGTCCATCCACTCACAGTAACGTTGACAACAAGCTTAACCTCGGGAATATCCAAACCACGGGCAGCAACATCGGTAGCGACCAAGACCGAGGTAGACCCAGACTTGAACGCCTCCAGACTGCGCGTGCGTTGATCCTGCCTCAAATCACCGTGAATGCTAGCGACCTTCATGCCCTTGCGGGTCAGAAACTGCTCCACACGGACGGCCTCCTTCTTGTACAAGCAAAAGACCAATATCCTGTCATCCTTCTGGCTACCCTTTTGCGCCTCCTTGAGGATTTCATAAAGCCTGAACTCCTTGCCGCGGGGATCGACAACCTCGACCTTTTGCTCGATGCGGCTGTTGGCCTGCAGCTCAATGTTACCGTTGCCCTCGCCGTCGCCGCCGGCGCGCGTCCGGTGGCCGATGGTCACCTGGGCCGGGTTGATCATGTAGCTCTCGGCCAGCTTCTGGATGTCGAGCGGCCAGGTGGCGGTGAACATGAGGGTCTGGCGCTGCTCCCTAGGCGGGCACTCGCTGAGGATGAGCTTGATGTCCTCGGAGAAACCGCGGTCGAGCATGCGGTCGGCCTCGTCGAGGACGGCGAAGCTGACGTTGGCCAGGGAGATGGAGCCCTCGGACAAAAAGTCCTTGAGACGGCCGGGCGTGGCGGTGATGATGTCGACGCCGTTGTTCTTGTACAGCAGGTTGCGCTGCTCGTTCTTGTCGGAGCCGCCGAAGATGCACACGGCCGAGAGACCGACCAGGGAGGCGAGCCCGGAGAGGGCGGCGTGGGTCTGCATGGCCAGTTCGCGGGTGGGCGAGACGATGACGGCGCGGGGGTGGGCGGTGCGGTCGCGGCTGTTGAACTTGGGCTTGGGGCGCGAGGCCAGCGACTCGACGCAGGGCAGGGAGAAGGCCATGGTCTTGCCGGAACCGGTCTCGGCGATACCAATGACGTCGCGACCGGAGAGCGAGAAGGGCCAGGAAGCGGCCTGGATAGGAGTCGGGGTCGTGTAGGAGGCGAAGGGGTTCTTGGAGAGGAGATTGGACTGGGGAAGCTGCTTGAAGTCCATGATGGGCCGAAGGTTGCTCGAGGAAGGGTCCTTGATGACGATCTCCTTCTCCTTGAGGAAGGTCTCGATCTCGGACTCGGGGAGGGCGCTGAGGGCGTCGACCTGCTTGTAGGTGTAGACGCCGTTGGTAGACGCGGCGGCAGGAGTGGTGGTGCCCTTGGTGGTTGTCCTGGAAGCGCTGGTTGACTCCTCGGTGGTGGACTCGTCCGACTTATTGCACTTTTTCTCCTTCTTATCCTTTTTCTCCTTCTTGTCTTTCTTTTCCTTTTTCTCCTTCTTGTCCTTCTTTTCCTTCTTCTCCTTCTTGTCGGCTACGGGCTCGGCGGCGGTGTCGTCGGCATCGGGCATGGAGACATCCTCGGTGGACTCGGTGGTGGCTGGTGTTTCGGATTCCTCCTTCTTTTCCTTCTTGGACTTTTTGTCCTTCTTGTCTTTCTTGTCCTTCTTATCCTTCTTTTCCTTCTTCTCCTTCTTCACCTCGCCGTCGACGGTGGCGGTCTCGTCGGTGGTCTTAACCTTCTTGGCGAGACGGGCATCCTTCTCCTCGCCCTCGCTCCGGGAGTGCTTCTTGGTGGAAGACATTGTGGTTAGAATTGATATCGCACTCTCGCACAGAAAGCGATTGGCGAAAGACGATGGATGGGCGATTGTCGGGAAAAAAACACAACAACTCGCTACAGTCCAGGATCAAGAGAGGGAAGGGTCCAAGGGACTCGGACGGGAAGCCAAAAGGGTGCCTCTTGCGACATGGTTGGGAAAATTTCCTTATCGATAAGCTTTGTCAGTGTTACCTCCCCGTCTACAATGGAACCTCAGTAACAGCGTCGATGCCTGGACCCCGTCAGAAGCCCACAGCTCCGCTTTTTGCATCGAGCCCCCTGTGAAAACAACAACGCCAACAACAGAGCTTCATCACTTACAGTTCCATACAGGGTTAGGGTTGGTGGCCAAAGGCATGGACACCCAACAAGAAACTTGACAATTTCGTCATGTTAAAAATACGCTTCGAATCGGGGATGTCCCAGAATACTATTCGAATTGACTTGCTGAAAGCATTCCATTGAACTTGTTTTTAATGTCTATAGGTAGTTTTGTCAGCAGATTAAAGACCACCTGGGGTTTGGGGCCTGGGTTGCCCCTGGGGCACACCGCTGGCCTGTCCGCTGCAGGCCCTGCAGAGCTTAGCAGGTTCAGGCATTCTTTTCTCCCACTCTAAATTTTGACCAAACTCCAACAAAATGTTTGCGTCACGGCATCGACGACGACAATCGCGACAACACCAACATATCACCTGAATATAAGAAAAAGAAGAATCACGTTCCCTGGAAGCACCGTCTGGCAACGACACATATACTGGCATGGTGATACCGCGACCCTGCTAGCTGGACTTGAGTGTCCGACTGCTCGGAAATCCTCCAGGCACGACAGTTTTCCTCAGGCTCTTCTGTCTGTAGTGCCTGTAAGAGATGGAGTTGGAAACCTCCCCACTTTGCAGGACATGGAAACTATTCTAACGACTGCTTGTAACAGATCAAGAAAACGGTCAAATACCTCGTCGCATCCACCGCAAACTACTTCCAAGAACGGCTTCCGCATCTTTGGACCTCTGCGGTAAAACATTCCAATTCGCCGTCTGCGGACCCGGAATCCACCTGGAGGAGCAATGGCCGAAACAATATGCATGCGGCCGTCCAACAACATAGAGGAACATTTTAGATTAGGCGACTACCTTAGAGCAACACCAATATCAATATAGCATGGGCGTCTTCCCTGAACTGCCCGGTTTTCGGTTCCCTCTGTGGTTCTCCTTACAAGTTGCTTGCTCGGCTGCTCCGAGTGCTATCAGTTGGGATACAGTTTCCCATGCGCTGGGCCATTGCACATTATTGGCATTTTGGGACGCCGCGCAGACCTTGGCCAAACTCCAATCTATCCGACCTCGGCGGTTTTTCCTTTCCAGGGGACACGCAAAGAAAACCTGAGCGTCAACCTGTGCTGGGCTCGGCGTCTTGCTGGACCTCTTGGACCCCCATTTCTAGGGCTTTAGTCTACTTGTCACTATCGGCGTGGTGCAAGGCTCCTGACAGAGCTGCATGGCTTTTGGCAATGCTGCAAGGTTCCGACAGAAGCACAAGGCTCCTGGCACAGCCGGTTTAGCCAATGCTGTTTTAGCGAAGGAGACGTTTCGAGTGGCGGTCCTAGGCCTTTTTTTTCAGATGGTTGAGCTTTCTTGCAGCCACCGACGGATATCCATGAAAAGGACCAGATGGGATCATTGCCTTGAAGCCTCTATTCTATAATGGACTGGCCATGGATGGAAGAGCTTTGGTTCAGAAATCAACATTTAACGCTTCAATTTTGGGACACGCTTCTCCGACTCTTGAGGAGTTTTCGCCGAGATGCACTGTTCCTCAATCCTTGGTACCCGCGTCATGCGGGAATGTCATATCCTCGATTGACCTCTGACATTACCGTGTTACAAAGTACGCCCAGCGACCCAGAGAGATTGTTTATGGGAACATGGGAAGCTGAATCAACATCTTGTGTCCAGCCGACACGTCCTGATGGATTTTTTCGGGCTTGTCAGAACTGGCCACATCAGTGCATCCATCAGTTGTGAGAAGAGAGACTGTCCCACAATAGTTGGACATTCCAAGTTCTAGCCATTGCACTCCGGCTCTGGGGGACACCCTTCCATCTTGAGTGCGCATATAATGATTGGACAAACCACCATGTTTTGCAAGGAAATCAAGGAGGAGGATGTACTGTTCGTTTGTTACGGAACTCCATGGATATTTTTCAACATTGCCCTCCGTCACGCAAAACTCGACGAGAATCATATTCGAAGCAGGTATAGAAGCAACAAGTCCGAATCATCAACACTGCTGGAGTGCCCGGACCCAGGAGCAACAAGCACTGCTCCTTGGTGGGTCGAGAGGCGCAATCAAGGCAAGCAGCGGGAGTGTCATCTTACCCGCGATGCATCTCCGTTCGGCGTGCTGTCGATCAATCGTCGTGTTAACCGCCCTGATCGCCATTGTATCGAGACCAACACTTCCTGCGGCATCTGGTAAACAGTCGGCAAGGAATTCTTTCTCGAGGAAATCAAGTCACTTCGGAGCAAACAAATATCTACTATCATGCAAAGAACCACGACGCCAAATCTGTCCTGGAAGGGGTAGACATGTCGGACAGCACTTCTTTTCTCTACAACAGCGTACATGACCGTTGTTGTCTGGTTCGCCATTTTCCCATTCACATCTATACTGACTCGTTTGGTATGCTTGGGCACGTTATATGAGCTCTTTGGGGGCTTTCTGGGCCCTGTGAAAATCTCAGCACATGACCACGTCAAAAGGCCACATCACGAATCTGACCGCGTGTGAAGGAGACCTAAGGCGTTGAGAATAAATATTAAAGGTAAAAATAAACTAAGAATAAAAACAAAACAATGCAACAAAAAGGGGCACTCCGGGTTGGCAAGCACATGCCATCAGAACAAATGATCAGGTACTTTTGGGTAATAACAACCTACCTGCTTACCCGGGATCCGGCGTGGCACCGGAGCAGATATGCTGCGCCCATCGGGGTTCGCCCCCTGCCCGGCAATGTACCGGTATGTGTCGGTCAGGCCAACTGCAGTGGCTTCAATAAATACCAACACGAACGACTCGTGTGAGGTGGAAGCTGGCGAATAAACCTTTTCCACTTATTTTTTCCCCCTCCCTTCGCTCACTCTCCATTCTGCCCTGCGCCTGCCTCTTTACCCAGACGTCCTACACTGGGTCAAAATTACAATACAGCCTAGAATTATTTCGCAACACCCTCTCTAACTATCTCCTCCTCGTGTTGATTTTCTTTCCCCATATGATGTTTCCTTGTTCGGTTTTCATCTTTTCGCCTGGTCCTTCCTCAACACGATTCCGACACACTCGCTACTCTACGGATCTTGCTGAGCACGATCCATGATGCGGAAAACACGCCACTACTATCAAGGAATTATTCCAATACCAGGGATCGCGGGAAGAAAACAGAAAGGATCATTGGAAGAGAGAGGATCGAGGGACCAAGAGCGGTCATGTCATGACCAACAGCTGCACTGGATGACAACCGCTTACTGCCGTGGGTTGTTCGACTCCCGTCGTCCCGGTGATTGTTAAGCGACGACTTTCCGATCAAAGCTCACTCACATCGCCGGCAACTTCTGGATCATCTGTAGGACTGACTATACGGAATGGCCATGGTCACTAAGGTATTCATCATCGCGAATGAGCAATGGCCTCTTTCTTACTCACTCTCTCTCTCTCATCTCACACTTCTCTCTCATCTCACCATCTCGACTCCGAAGGGTTGTTTTGAGGTCGTCAAACAACCCATTCCACTTTTGCAATTTTTGTCCTTCGTCCTCATTCTTATCTAGATGATGGCGATGATCGTAAGAAACAAGTGAGGACGGGAGAAAAACATGGAGGGGCCTGATGGTGACGAACAGCACTAAAATAACAAGCACTTGCTATCGCGATCGTCGACTCCATCTTGCGAGTTGGTGTTGAGACGCTCATTTGTCACATCACCATCTCGACTCAGAAGCGACTCCGAAGGATTGTTTGAGGCTGTCAAACAAGGGATCCAGCTTGTGGACTCTTCAAACTCCATCCTCATCGTCATTCTAGTTGAGATATGACATTCATCATCGTCCTCGAAAAGAGCAACGGCCTGTCGCTTCCTCGCCCCCATTCATCTCACCACTTCAACTCCAAAGGGCGGTCTGACGTTCTCCAAGGATTCGTCACGCTTGTAGACTGTTCGCCCTGTACCCTCATCTTTATCGAGATGAGAATTTTTGTTTTCTTTCATGCTTTTCCGATGCTTCCGGAACCCATTAGCACCGATACCTCCACGAACAGTCCAAGCATGATGAGGGGAGGCAGATGCTATGGCCGCTGTTGATCCCTACCAGTTCCTTCTTTGTTTCAGCTCGATTTTCTTTTCTTCTTCTGGGAAAACGGGTTTCTGTTAGCATGGCTCAGGTTTCCAGGTTCAGAACCCTACGGTATGGATCCCACCGAATTGTCATGACAGTTTTCTCAACCTACCGCTCATGAAGCAAGGGCAAACTCATTACACTCTTGTGGTGTTTTGCCGTCCTTCTTGGCTCATCGTCATTCCTGACCATCCACGTCATTCCTCTCTTTTCATACCCGCCCCCTTCTTCGTCGTCGTCGTATTCCCCGTCAAACCTCCCCGCACCCGGGAAGTGGTTCAAAGAAGGCCGATGCCCTCCTGAACCTCTCCCTCTTGCTTCAGATTCTTCACATAAAGCCCACTAGACTAGCGTCCATTCTCCCCAGGCTGCCCCGAGCAGTAGGGAAGAGGCAGGCATAATAAGTGTTGCCGTGTCCCACCAACCGCGAAGGCAGAGCATCAGCCCTCCTTAGGTTGGTGATGCTGTTGTCGTTGCCGTTACTCTTGCTGTAGTTTGCTATCCTTCCCCTTCCGTGGACCCATTGCCGACGTCGGTCTCGAGTCCAGGCAGGCTCTCAGCCCAAGCGGACTGTTCCTGTTTGGCAGGGTTGAGCAAAGCTAGCCAAGGCTTTGAGTTACGCGTTGGATGATGAACTATACGTCGACGGCCGCGCCTATGTCGACCCCTCAGCGAGCTGGCTAGTCACCACTGGTCAGCGATGTCGCACAGGGCTGCCGCGAAAGCAAGTTGTCGCCCAGCAGACAGTACTACAATGGGAGGTGCTCGCCATCGTCGTCGTCGTCGTTGTCGTTGTCGCCGTCCGTCCGGGTCTGGGATCGCCGACTCTTGGACCACAGGGACAAAGAAGGCGAGAGAGAGAAGGATGTTGTATTGAAGAAGGAAACAGAGCTACGAACGATCGCGGGGAAAAAGCTAGCTAAGCGTGGTGGTGCTGGGAAGAAGTGGGCCCAGCCCGGCAGGCACGGCTGACCGTGAGCTGGCTGGGCACAAGACCGACAGTTCCCCTCACCCCCATTATTTTTGCCAGTCAGTTTCTTTCATCTCTTGTCATTCTCAACTCCAAGGAGCCGGTCTCTTGCTTCATTTCCATCCCATCCCGCTCGCCTCGTCGGTCTCCCTCGTCACGTTCCGGATGCAGGTATCGTTTTGTTCCAACTGTGGCGCGTTCGTCAGCTCTAATTACAATTTGCTCGTGGCGTGGCACGAAGGGCATCCACGGTAGGAAGGGGATGGCTGGTGTTTAAAAGACATTGATGATGGGAGTAGACACCACGCGGTGTCAAGTCGACACTGGCTGGTACTTGGAATCTTGACACGGCCCTCTGCGTCCCCAGCGTCTTTCACTTCGATCCCATACCGCTTCTCTGGACGGTTCTTTTGATCCCATTTCAGATAAAAGCATGGTTCCGCTTCTCTGTTACATGTTCGTCGGCTCTGCTCCCGATTGTTACTGGGATTTGAGGGCGGGACATGGACGATGAGTGTGGCGGACGCATAGTCAAAGTTGGCATGGACTAGCGCTTAGAGTTTCGATGCGGCGATCTGCTTGTCCAGCATCTTCGGTCAGTCTTGATGGGGTTCGCTTGTGGGATGCTTCGACCGCCCCGCCTCGCTCGCTAGACAAGTCGTTCTGCTGTTTTTGCTCTCGCTTGTCTTTTGACATTGGGCTAGGGAACCAATCGTCGTGGGCGGTCGCTGCTGTTGCCGTAGTCAGGCATCGTCATGACCGGAACACGATGTTGGTGGTCGTGATTGGGACATGCCGCTTTCGAAGGGTCGCTGTCGTTTCTCTCGTCCCGCACGCTCGGCAATGCTGATGCTGGTGCTGGTTCTGGTCCTGGTCCTGGTCCGTTATCCTTTGGCAATGCCTTGCTGCGGCCTTTCAGGAGGAAAGACCGTTTGTGTGTGCGGCTGTAGTTTCCCAGTTACATGGCTCGTCAGCGTGAGACTGCCGTTTGAGATGCCGTCACGCTCTTCAGGGCCAGGATTACTTGTACGGTTATGCACCGACTCACGGAAACACCATCACGCCTTCTTGTATGACTGCTGCCCACCGCCCGACACGAAAGGGGTCTCCACCTGCCCTACCCACCTGCCATGTTCATTGGTCGCCCGCTATGGCTTGGGGGTACGCTCGATGACGGATCGACGGGTTTTCGAGGCTTATCCGCTCGCTCTACCGCGGCTCGCCGCTCGCTTCGACGACGGACGACTGAGGATGAATACACACGACAATCCGAAGACGTCTACCAGCCGAAATACGCCCGCGAACGACGACCAAGAGCTCGAGGCTCGCCAGACTGGCTTCTAGGGAGCCAGCTCATCATTGCGTTGGCCCTGAGAGTACACCAGCTACGGACGAAGCGGTCACAAACGATGTCGAAGACGATGACGACCATGGGAACGATGATAAGGACAAAGACCTCAGGCAAACAGTCACATAACCAGGGCTGAGATTTTATGCGCACAAAGGCAGCACACACATATTGTTCGGGGCTTGTTAAGCCTGCCGGCTGGACACTGCTCGCAGCTGTGCCAGCTGCCCCTCAGTAGGGCTTGTGATCATCGTTGTAGGGCCTCGAGAGCTTTGGCCTCTGGTGGTCATGGTTGAGAGGGGAAAGATCTTGCAGCAATGCTTTCAGGTGGCTGTCACGAGGAAGGAACATTGTGGTTCTGGCGGCTTGAGCACCGGGTGCCCATATCGTCGTGCTTTCCTACACCACACGCCTAGCTGTGTGGAAAGAGAAGTGTTGGGAGAGGTTTTCGCTGTACTGCCAGGTAGTTCCTCACAAATCACGATGGAACTTAGACTGTGCTATTGGTCCCCTGCGGGGGGGAAAGGGGGAAAGGGAGGGGGGAGGGGGTCTCGGAATTTTCTTCTGGGTTCCACTCTCCACACAAAGACCCGGCGGTATGGCACGATCTGACTATGGCACGGCCCGACGGCATGGGATGGTACGTGGGTGATAAAGCTCCAGGGATATGGTGATAGGGGACGCCCTGAAAGTTCAACAGCTGGAGGGTGACACTGTTCACCAACGATGGCTCGCTGGAGTATGACGTGTCGTCACCGGTTTCCAGGTGTCCAGAGTGCTTGCCTATCCTACGCCCTTTACCAATCGGACATGTCCATTGTTCTCCAATATACCTTACCCTCGGTCTTAAGCACAAGTACCTTCCTCGCCGTCATCTTTCACCTTGTATCGCCCTCTGAGTTTACCGGCAGCTCCTTACCTCCGCAGACTCAATCATGACCACCCCCCCTCTTGCCGTTTTCTTCGAATTTTCATCCAACAAGGCAGTTTGTTATCCTGCCACCTCAAGCTCGCCTCACTCCGACGCTCGCCTACTGCCTCAACACATAAAATCTCGCATCGAGCTCCGGTCTCCGCTGGCATTAATCACTGACTCACAAACAACACACATGGCATCGGACTTCAGAATCTGATGATGAGCTGCGTTCCAAAGATGCGGCCTGAACACGTTCAGCAAAAGCACCGGCAGCACCCAGTTACTACCACGGTCTGCTACTTGGATAACAACGCATACATACCATGGTTTAGACCAGGAGAGAGCAGCGTGCGGTTCGGCGCAACCCCCAAAGACTGCAGCGGACGTGATTTCACAACTAACAAAAGATGCGCAGCAACATAATCTGACGACTGCTGCACACGTAGAAGCTTGGAGATAGCAAGATAAATACCCGTTGATAGCTTGACTTGTACCTTCACATTCCGAAATTATTGCCGTCCTATACTATATATACATTTTTCCCTCCCTCTATCCCCCTCTCTTCCTCTTCTCTTTCTCCTCCCTTCCTCTTCTCCTCTTCACCCGCTTCCCAGACCCCAACAATCTACAAAGACTTTCCACTCTTCTCGGAGCTCTTTGCAAATCTTCTTACCTATCATCTCTAGAACACAATGCTCGACAAAACAATCACAACTATTGACGACAAGGCCGCGTCCCCGGACCCTGAGCCGCCTGTCCCGGCCAAACGCGGACGGGGTAGGCCCCGCAAGGATGGCAGTGCCCCGAGGCCTTCGGAAAAGCCTACGACAGTCAAGAAGGCCCTAGAGAGACAGAAGCGCAAGGGGAAGGCTTCCGAAGAATTGCCCGATCAGCCCTCTCGTCGCTCGAAGAGGGAGAAAAAGCTACTACATCAAAGTCTTGATGTGGTCGAGTTGGTCGAGTTGCAGGGAGAAGGTATGTTCTGTTCGTTTTATTCTATCGCCACTGCCACTTCTCCAACGCCAACATTTCAAAGATCCCTTTTTCTCCGTGTTCCTTTTCTATCGTCTTGTTTATCGTGCTTGTTTCTGTCATCGCTTATTTCGTCATGATCCATCATGTCATCGTCTTCCATCGTCGTCGTCCATCATCACCTCATCGTTACCGTCTCCATCATCGTCATCTCCATCATCGTCGTCTCCATCTTCATTCCCAAAACTTCCCGGCTAACCTTTAGTCTGCACCGGCCCCGAGGAGACTGTCGACACCACCACCACCCAAGAGCCCACGCCGTCTCCCTCGCCCCCTCCGTCCGGGGAGTCCGAGTCCATCCGTGATTCTATCATTGTCCGAGCCAAGACCCCATCCGGCCAGCACCAGCACCACGACAGTAACAAGGACAACAGCAACAAGGATAACAGCAACGACAACGACGACGAGAGACTGGGTCCTGCACGCCCTCGCCCCTTGATCTACCTACCCTCTCCTTACTCGTGCCCTTGCCAAAACTGCAACAGCGACGACACCGACAACGAAATGGGCAGAACGGGTCCTGTACGCCCTCGCGGCTCCGGCGGCCTTCTCTCTCCTTTGGCCTCGTTTCCGCCTTCGCCTTCGCCTCAGCCTCCGAAGCCCGCTCGTGTTCGCAGTCCCAGTCTTGCTCGCTCTGCTGGCGTGTCGACCCCCGTGCGTAGCTATGGCTCCATTGGTGACCGCCCTGCCGGCACTCCGGTCCGTACCCATGGCTCCGTCCTTGACCAACACCAGGCCCTACCCGACGCCAACTTCTTCCGCGCGGAAATGGCTGCCTATCCCGGCGGCGGCGGCATGTGCCCGGCGTGTATGGGCCGTTACGGAAACGGATATGACGTGTTGGAGGATTTCATGTGCGACTTTTATGAGCCGCTGTGCTGGGCTTGTCCCGGTTATGGGTTACCCCGGCCGGTCTAGGGATGGATAGTTTTTCCTTCACTTGAAAGTGTGCTTTCCATACCCGTGTGTATATGGGCGCTCCCGGCCCTTGAAGCCTATAAGGCCAAGAAGGGAAGGGATGTTTTTTTTTTCTTTTCTTTTTCTCTATTTTTCTTAAAAAAAAAATTTGTTATTTTTTGTTGACCTCGTGCTGTCTGTCGACTTGTTCTGTCTGGTGTGTTTCTTTTTTGTTTCTCCTGTTCCTGTTGCTTGCTTACCTACCTACCTACCTACCTACCTCAGCTTGGAGAGTAAAGGTCCGAGGACGAACTACTCAGCACTCGTCGAGTACTTCTGAGGACTTTTTTTTCTGGCTTCTTTGGTTTTGGTTCCGGGTTAGCAGTGCCTGTCTGTCTGTCTGTCTGTCTGTCTGTCTGTCTGTCTGTCTGTCTGTCTGTCTGTCTGTCTGTCTGTCTGTCTGTCTGTCTGTCTCTGTTGTTTGTTTGTTTGTTTGTTTGTTTCTTTTTGTGTCCGGTATTTCTGAGGTTTTTTTTTTTTTTTTTTTTTAGGTTTTTTTTTTTTTTTTTTTTTTTGCAAGACTTCTTTGGTCTACTCAGCTAGCAGCGGTCTGGAATTTCGGTTGTTTGTTCAATTGTCTTAGTCATGAATCTTGGATAGCATAGTGGCTGGCTTCCATGCCATGCCATTTCTTACCGGACCAGATGGAGCGAGCATATGAGTGCTGGTACCGGAATTGTTCGTGGTGTTGCTGGCATTGCCGTTTCTTTTTTATATTTGTCGGTCATGGTTTGAAAGCATCCCTTTTTTATGTGAGCATTAATATATCGGGGTGACGGTTGGTCTTGTCTTGGGTACAACAAGTGGTTGCTGGTCTTGTGACTTGGGTTCCAATGGTTTATTTTCTTTTCTTTTGGTTTATTTTCCTGGTGTATCCGGGATGGTTTGGTATGTATGCATGGAAGTGCATGAGGGGTCGACTTGGTGTTTTGGGCGCGCAAACGATTCGGCGATGTTTGTGGTTGTTTTTCTTTGCTGTCCGTCAACGCTCACAAATCAAAGGGTCGTTCATGATGGTTGTAGAACGATCTCAGCACTGCTTTACGTCTACTCAAATCAAGGAGTTGTTGCGTTTCTTATTCGGGGAGGACGTCAGCACTGCCCGCACAGTTACCTACACACAAATCACGGGGTTATTGAGTCGTCTTTTTCAGCACCGCTTGTCACCAAATCATTAAGAGGTTGTTGTGTCGTCGACGACGGCAGCACTGTCCCCCACATCTTCTACCCACCAAATCAGCTGGCACTTTTGTATCGGTGTTTTTTTTTTTTTTTGGAGTACATATCTAGCGAACAATAAGTAGATTTGGTGCTCCTTTTTTTTCTTTTTCCAAAACTGATCGGGTCACTTGGGGTCCTCTTGGAAATGTGATTCAATGTGGTGCACGCGTATGACAATAAACGAACCATACATATCGAGATTTGCGCCGAGTTGCTAGCTCGAGATTATAATAGTAACGATGGAAAAGGAGAGAAAAAGGAAGGGGGTTGGATATCAGTTGTGGATTTTCATGGAAAGTGTGGTTGGTGGGATGGGATGAAAGGCGGAATGAAAAGGTAGAGAGAAAGAAGACTGGGAGAGAGTCTGAAAAGTATTCGGTATTCAAAAAACGAAACTCTGAAAACACGATAGGGGATTGAGGGATGCCCCATTCAAGATTCCTATGGTAGGAGCGATGACGATGAGCGATTGCTCGCTTGCTGGAAAGAAAAAGAATGGTCGGGGGGGCGCGGTGATGTGACCGTTGATGGAAACGCTGTTTTGCTGGTGATGGACAAGATTGAAAGAGCGGATGGTATCCAAAACTCGAAGAAAATGAACGGGTGCACGAAAAGTGAACAAGGTAGGCTATACAGGATACTTCTTAATGATATTTGACGACGCTATGTTCCATTCGTTGCTTGTGTGGCTTGGCCTCGATGCATCGTTCTAGAATATCTCCTTTTGTTCACGGAGATAATCCGAAAGGAGGAAGAGGTAGGTACCTTTAATCGGACTTCATCTTGATTTGGTCGGTTAGCATGCGAGCCGCCGAGCCGCCCTTTATAGGTACTCGGAGTTGAGTTCGTTACAGCACATGTCAGTTATGTCATGTTTGCTTGCTCTGTGTAACATGAGTGTCTTGCCCTTGAGTAACCAGATCCGAGCGGTGAGACCACTGACGAGATTGTTCCAATACACGGTCGAAAGAAAACCGCAAGCATGAATGCGTACATGCTCACCCCGAGATCTGAGTATGGCTTACCACTTGCATCGATGCCGCGGAGAAGCTCCTACCATAGTGTAACCATGGAAGCCCCCGACAACCTCACCGTCGAAAATTGTATAAATGAAGCTTCGATCCAGCAACAAGTCAACTTCTAATCATCATCATCATCATAATCACCAACATCCTCACAACATATTGCGCCTGTGTGCATCCGCTACAATCACACACTCCACTCACCAGCCCAGCAAGACAGACAGACATAAACCTCTACTTCCACACTAAGCCACAATGGTCGCCATCTCTCGCGCAGTCCTCTTCGGCCTGGCCGCCAGTTTCAGCGCCCTCGTGAGCGCCGACAACTGCAAGAAGGGTCTGTTCTACTGCGGAAACAGTCTTTTGCATAAAGGTCTGTATAGATACACACCTACATAACCTCATTACCCTATAACCAGAGTTCTGCGACTGACATGGAGCCACACACATGCGCAGGCAACTACTACGACCAAATCGTCGCCGCCCTGAAAGCCAAAGGGCAGCCGACCGATGACGCGCACATCCACAACGCGCTTTTTTACTGTACCGGAGGACCCAATGGTGAAATCACCTACCAGATGTACTGCGGTGGTGCTGGATGCGTGGACGGAGGAAGTGGCAAGAGTGATCACTGCTGAGCAGCCTGAGCAGCACGGCCCCCGTGAGCGCTCTTTTTCCGATGTGTTCATGTTTGCCGCTGTAGGTTCATTGCGTCGATTGGCTTCTCAGGGTTCAGTTTGTTAGCGATTGGAAGATGGACGGTTTCCATGTTGGCTTGGTGCGATCTATGTAAGGTAGTGATTAGATTGCTGGGGTATGTGAAATAATGAAAGTGTTTCGTGGGAAGAAGAAATGTTCCGTCATCATCATCATCATCATCATCAGTAACATATTCCACGAGGTTATTACGCCCAGTCGACATGCAGTATGTCAAAGATAGGTACCTACCACCGGTCGATACATCCAACTCGATCTTGTTCCCGAAAGGGAATGAATGTAGGGTGGATACTTTCGTAGCGCATTTGAAAGCCGGCCGGAGTTCAGACCGGCAATAGCTTTGACGGCATTCGACCGGCATCACACGAAGAATAAAAGCCAGGAGAACTTTTCAAGGGGTAGCTAGTGCAAGGATGATTTTGGTACGGCATATATCCAGCTTGTAAGATGTGGTAATCGACAGAGGTATCATTGTATGTATGTGCAAAAGTTGTCTAACAAAAGCAAAGCTTCCACCAGATATATAATCAACTTCCTCTTCGTCATTGCCTGCGTAACAGGGAGGAGACCGAGGAGTGATGTGAAAAATAGAAAGGCAAATCCAAACGCCAGGACCACTTCTTATTGGTCTTTTCCCCCTCTTCTTTTCTTCTTTCCTCAATCCTCATCAACACGCCAAAACAGTCGCGTTATCCACACCAGGGCCAGAACTTTGGTGGTTCCATGACCAAGTGGACGTAGACGTAGTCTGGTTCCAGCTCTGCCCCCAAGGCCCCTTCCTCGTCCCACTCCCCGACGTCGATGGACCGTACAATGTCCCGTTCTGAAGAGCCTTCTAAGCCTCCATAACAGCCACATACTCCACCTCCATCATATTCCCATACCCATCCATGGTATTCGCATCCGGCGCGCCCGGCCAATCGCCACCGACCGCCAAGTTCAGAATGATAAACAGCGGGCTCCTGGCCAGCGTCGCCCACACCCCCTCATCATTAATCTCCGCGCCCGTCATTGTCGCGTAAACCGTGCCATCCAACAACCAGCTGATCTTCTCCGCCCTCCAGTCTCCACCGGGGTTGGTCCGGTCGATCGACAAGCTCCAGGTGTGCCACCCGTAATCCGGCAGCGCGACGGTGTTGGGCTTGCCGATGGGCTCATTGCAGGGACCGCCCACGGCTGCGCCGTTCGCGTCGCCGCCGCAGTGAACGGTTCCGTAACCCGTCATGGCTCCGTTGATGGTCTCCATTATGTCCAGCTCGCCGCAGCGCGGCCACGGGGTGCCGTGGTGGATGGCGTCTCCGAGCATCCAGAAGGCGGGCCAGAGACCCTTCTTTTGGGAGGAGGCGAGGTCGCCGAAGCGGATGGCGGCTTCGACCAAGGTGGTGCGGTTGGCGGCGGGCGTGAAGGTCGCTTGGGATTCGAGACGGCCTGAGGTCCATTTTCCGGTGGCGGGATCTTTGCGCGGCACGAATTGGACGGTGGAACCGCCCGAGAGTTGGATGTTGGAGTTGGAGGTTGTGTAGGTTTGGAGTTCGTTGTTGGTGTTGGTGCTGGCGGGGATGTTAGTTTGATGTGGAGAAAGGATGGGGAAGGGGGGGAAGGCTTACTTGACGGCGTAGTTCCACTTGGAGTAGCTTGGGTGAGCGCCGGCTTCACCGGTGAATTCGTCGGCCCAGAGGACTTTGTAGCCTGGGTAGGGGGGTACGGCACCGGCCGAGGCGAGGGAGAAGAAGGTGAAGAGCGAGGCGGTTGCGGTGGCAGTGGAGAAATGCATTTTGGATAACGGTTGTTTGGTTGTCCTTCTTCAAGATATGGCTCGTTATGGAAATTCAAAAGTTGGTGATGACAAGAATGTATGGTCGATGTCGTGTAGCAGCAGTATAGCAAAAAAAAAATCCGATTCGATAGACTTGCTATGAAGGAGTGTCGAAGGTTTGTCGTGATGTTGTAGGTATAAATCTTACACCAACGTCAAGCCGTGTAGAGAAGGTAATGGTTCACTAGGAACACTTTTGACCGAAAGAATGTACAATAGCAAGGTCGGAAAGGAAAACAAATATACCAGGCCGGGCAGGTAGAGAGAGTGGAAAGGTCCCAAAAGGGGATTGCGCAAGAAGACAAGGGAAACGAAATATCTTGAAGATGATGCGAGAGGGCAAGAAAACAAGGAAGGGGCATGAAGAGATATATAGATTCTGCATCAAGATGGTCAACCTACCCCCTGGGTGAATGAGCCCTGCCTATAGCCCATGGACTGACCATAATAGGAACCCATTGGTGGACTGTACTACAATAGGATATCGCAGCATCGGTACCTGATCTGACCGGATGGCATGGCAGCAGTGGATGCGTGAATAAGCGGAGCATGGGTGGATAACGACGAGTGAAGGACGACGACGACCTCTTGGAAGCGAGGCTCAGCCCATTGATTGGGAGAGTAAACAAGGATGAAACACCAAGGAAAGACGGGGGGTGAATGGGTGGTATTGGCAGGTCAACCAACAGGGCGCCGATGTCCAGTCGATGGCTTGGAGTTTGAAAAGTCCAGAATCTTTCCGGGGCTTTCGCGTGCATGTGCCGGCAGCTAGGGGGCTCGGGGTGTGTAAGTGACGAGGTCGCGGTCGGTGCATCTAGACCTAGAACTTTTCGGGTGCGTTGGGCAAACAAAGTCTCCAAGATGTAGATCCGCTCCCGCGGCAAACTGTCGTTGTTCCTTTGTTCGCTGGCCGCTCGGTAGTCGGCCAAGTCTTCTCGGCAGTCACCGATTTGCTGGTAACGTTTGGACTAAAACAAGCGCGGCTTGGGGGTTTGTTTATAGTTGTCCATTGCTATGTATGTAAATGGCGGCGTTACGGCGGCAACAGAAGCGCTACACTACTTGACCGATTCACCACGACTACCCGCGGTGAGTGTGACCGAGGTGAGCGCTTCACGGTGTTTCTTCACCATGTGGGATGTTTCTCAACCGCCATGAGAGCCGAGGGCGCGATGGGTCATTCAAGTTGTCAACAAGAGGCAAAAAGGAGGAAAAAAAAAAAAAAGAAGTTCCAAAATGGAGCGAGCGATAGGCCCAAGGGGGTCACGGCCCCACCAACAGCGCACGGGCCATGGCAATGCATCCATTACCACGGAAGCTTTCCAGCCAATGAAGCCGTGCCGTGCCGAGCTGCCATCACCACAATCGGTACCATACCTGCGCAAGCCTCCCACACCTTCGGCCACCTGAAACAGCCGAGAGCAGGGACAACTTGAGCTCTCGAAACTCTGGCTTCTGTTTGGAATACCAGCAAACCCTTGTCAAATTGCCAGTTTAGCGGTTCATGCGTCCTGTCATCTTCGCGTGGTTGTTTTTTGCCACACGGGAAACGACGGGAACTACAGTTCACTATATGATTCAAGGCACGACGAATGCATCATCATCGCGAGAGCAACTGGACCCAAGTGGAAGTTCGGGCTTGGCTGCCTGATCAGCAGGGCAAGTCAGCAACGGCAGTTGAGCTTGTATGTACAACAATGATGCCCTATGCCAGGGCAGCTTCCTCAACAGAGGCATCGCATCGCATCGCATGGGCAGCTTTTGATTGTGATTGTGAATGAGCCTCTTGGGAGTACATACCTTATAGGAACAACGAACGGACGACGCGGACTCGTTACAGCTTTACCAATACCGAGCTCTCTCTCTCCTTGTCACCACCATCACCAGCCAGCCAGCCAGCCAGCCAGCCCAAACGACCGCCCCGGTTCATTCCCAGTGATTATATGACCTGTTCATGACGGGAAGCGAAGCCGCCCACTCACCTACGCTACAGTACCACTCTGAGGGGTTTCTGGCGACAAAACAAGGGTGGACGCTGTCGCCATCATCAAAAGCTTTTTAATAATAAGCCATCTGCGATCACGCTGTTTGTCGAACCAACCAATCGATGACCGTGCATGCCTGGCCTTCCGCCGTTCGTTACAAAACGCAATTCGAGGAAACTGCCTAGCAAAAGCAAGATTTGTTTGCAATAGTTTCTTCGCCAGTACCTATCAGCCTATCTGTAGTCTACTCATCTCGACTCGAATATCAAGTGGCAACTAAAAGAAAGAGACGGGGTTATGAACTATAGTACTGGACCAATGCAGGTGAGAAGGCAAGTGAAATCCAGAACAAGATAAAGAAGAAGAAAAGAAGCGGCCAAAGAAAAAGAAAAAAAAAAAAAGCGGGAGACCTCGCATAAAAAGAGAAAAGGGAAAAAAAGGGCAAAAAAGAAATATGAACGATCAATATGAAAGGACAAACTCAAGAAAAAAAACATGAAAAAAATTATGATTCAATGGTCATTCGTGCGACGTGGGCCTGATTCGAACAGACGCTCCCGAAGGAACAAGATTTCTAGTCTTGCGCATTAGACCACTCTGCCACCACGCCGAGTGATTGTTGTTGTTGAAAATCTGTACGGATTTAGCGCTTATCAGGCTACTCCACTTCGGTTCCATGGGCCCACGGTAGAAAGGCCAACGACCCCATCGAGAGAGAATTGAGGAACAGAGATGGAGCGAAAGCCAACGCCTTTTCTTTTGTCTATAATAGCATATTGTAGTTAGTATATAATATGAAAAATCCCAAGTTCCTGCTTGCTGCGCGATTGATAGCCCACCATTGCGAAACCTACTTCTACCGCCCAGACACAAACCCGGTGCACCACACGACGCTAAGACGACTATTGTCCATCACTCTGATCAATGCCGACTGTCCGTTCTTAAACACCATCTTCTACACTTTATCTTTAACCAAGCGACCGTTTCCACCGCAAACAGCCCTTACATACAGCCCTTACTCAGCAGTAAACCACCCCCCGAGCTCAAACCTCTTCTCATCATACACACAAGTCCTCCTCGCATCCGGATCTAGCGCTCCCGCCAGACACCTCACCAGCCGCTTCATATCCACCGGCTTAGGCATCCAGCCGTCGAACCCAGCTTCTTTGCATCGCTGCTCTTGGCCGCGACGGAGCATGCCCGAGATTGCGAATATGGGCGTCCTTCCGCAGGTCTGCACGACGCGCGAGGGCGTGGGGTGGCTGTACTCGTGATCGCGGATCATGCGGATGGAGGCGAAGCCGTCTACTATTGGCATCTGTGCGTACATAGAGGGTTTTAGTTCGAGCCTTGGAAGGGTTTGTGGTAACAAGGGGGCAGGCAGAGAAGAGATCTCACGTTGATGTCCATGAGGACAAAGTCCACGGTGGAGCGATTGGAGGTAAATAGGTTGAAGCATTCTTGACCATCGCGGCTGATCAGAACGCGATGGCCCAGCTTTGTGAGGCGTCTTTCTAGGATCTGCACGTTGATGATATTGTCGTCGGCCACGATGACACTGTAATGATGGGGGCTTGGAGTTTGGTACTCCTTCGGCGATGTATCGGCGGCGCTTGATGAGCCTGGTCGTATGATAGGGGGTGATGGCTTTGAGTCTGCAAAAGTAGACGTCCCTGAATCTCCAAAGGTGCCAAAGGTACGGTCGGATGGAATGCTCGTGCCCACTCGGTCAAACATCAAAGGTCCAGGCATTGTCAGCACCGGCAACGGGGATGCATCCCGACGTGAAGCTATCGATGAGCACCGCGATGAGACCACGAAGGGGATCTCCAGGGTAAAGGTCGACCCGCGTCCCTTAGTTGACTTGACTTTCAGCTGTCCATTCCGCTGCTTCACAAACCGTGCCACAAAGACCAAGCCCACACCTACGCGCAGCACATTACCCCTGAAAGCATGTACTTTCGAAGTTGACTCGTCAAAGTCTTCATCGGGGACCTGCTCAAACTCCTGGAACATGTCGTCCAGCTCCCGCTCCGAGAAACCGGGGCCAGAATCCGTGATGGAAATGTGTATCACGGTGTTTTTGGGATTCATAACCATCTCGCGCCACTGGACCACAACTTGACCGTTGGTTGTATGCTGTATGGCATTGGCGACAAGGATGGATATGCTGCGCTGCAAGCTTGTCGGATCCCCACGGACGTGCTGCGTTGGTCCCGTAGATGGAATCATGATGACTTCGACCCCCTTCTCTTGACCAAGCCTCCTTAGGGGACACAGCGCCTCTTCCAAGCAATGCGGGAGATAGAATGGTTCGTCCAGCAATGGGACGGATCCTGATATGCTACCGGTCAGGCTCAGGAGATCATCAATGACATAGATCAGAGATTTTGACGCAGTGTATGAAGTTGTCAGGACCTGCTTTGTACCATCATCCAGTTGCTTTTCCAACGCCATCTCAAGACAGTTGATGACGGCATTCAAAGGATTTCGTACTGCAGAAATGACGCGTTAGCTGGCCGCTCTGGAACATAGGGATGTCTGGTCCCTACCTTGATGTGATGCATCGTGTAAAAGTAGTCGCTTGAGCCGGGTATCGTTGATGGCTGTCTCTTTCTCCCTCCAAACCTGTATGAAGCTGCCGTAGAGCAGCTGAGCCATTGCTGCCAGATTGGCTGGGAACTGGTGTTAGCGGTATTGGCAGATGCTCAGCGGGAAGGGTGTAACCATACTGTGTTCTGTTGACCAGGCTTTGCTCGTGCCGTCCACCACCTCTGTCCATTTCTTGAAGCTGTTTCGAGGCTCCAATCTGCCTATCTTACCCGCAAAGGAAGGCTTTCCGGCCCAATGTACCTCTCGGACCTGGTTTTTGCGGTAAAACACCACACAGTCATCTGTGGTGCTTGACAATGGTATGTAGAGGACGCCTGCGATTGCTTTGAAACCGGATGGAAAGTGGAGGTCTTTGAAGTCGTCTCTGATGTTGTGTGAAAATAGCATGGTGCGGGAACCCCTAAAGAAGAGGTATTTCAGGAGCGTTATGGCTTCCGTATAGGACGATAGCCGTCCAATGGTTCTGGCCTCTCCCTCGATAACCAAAAAGCCGCAATCACAATCGAAGAGGTTCAGTAGTTCGTGTGAAGAAGATGTAATACACTCGTCAGGACGTCCCCTCCCTCTTAGTGTTTCGATAATTCGATGGGCCTGTAACCTTTCCGAGTTGAGCAGCTTCTGAAGGCAGGTAGATGCCGCCAATCCAACGAAGAATGATAATTCTCGAATCGAGAAAGGCACTCGGGTTGCAGCCGGTCCGTACGAGTGGCAGACAATAAGCCCCCAGAGCTTGCCGTCAGACTCAAGAGACATGGACATGGATGATCGTACCCCCATATTGGACAGATACTTGAGGTGCACAGGCGATATTGCGCGTAGGTAAGCATGAGTTAGATCGAGTGGAACCTCCATGTCACTGACATCTCTGCCAATGAGCCTCGATGTCCTCTGGCTTCTGTCAAACAATACGCGAACCTTGTTGATCATGTAAAGCTTCCGAGCCTGTGGCGGAATATCGCTTGCGGGAAAATGCAATCCTCTGTAGACGTCATTGCTTGCTTTCGGATCCATGAGCTCAGCGACAACGGTGCCGTTATAATCCCGGTCGAACTGATAGACCATGACACGATGGAAGCGGGTGACCTCCTTGACTATCGAAACAATGGTCTCGAGGAGATCTGGCACGTTTGCTGCCTCGGAAAGTTGCGTTTGTATCTTTGTAGCCATGCCAATAACCTCAACTGAGGACGTGCTTGGGTCAAAGCCCTTGTTGAAGAGCTCTGGATTCGGAGATACGGGCTGGACCTTGGATTGCATACTGCAGGCGGTGGCAAAATCCAAGTGGTCGCTGCCGAGAGTGTTGATAGGGTTCCCTGGATCAGACATTGCTGGAGTTGCGAGCGGATGCATCGAGTAATCTGAACTTTGATTAGAGGAACCCGTCTCAAGCGCTGATTTCCGGCCTCCTTGTTACGCACCTTGCAACTCAAACTCGCAGATAAATAAATCGGTATCTCCCCCTAGATAGTGCGCGGCACACCAACAAGGAATCAGCCGGCCATCTGGATCGGAAAAGGAGAAAGCGAAAACCACAGGCTCTTGCTCCTTCTTGGTGCTTTCGTATCCTTGACGGATGTGGCGTAGCTGGACATCGAACAGGTGACGCTGAAAGATGGGCATAACCTGGTAGAAACTGTCCAGAGAAAGAAGCTCGGAGGGCTGGTAATGACAGACGAAACTGCTGTTTTCGCTGCAAACCCTGGGGAGGTATCTGGAAGGTCCAGCAACTCTTTCTTCGACGAGTTTTAGTGCAACAAGCATGCCGTAAGACTGAATAGCGCCAGGTATGTGAATCGGTTCCTCATCGCAGGTAGTAAAGGCGCGGCGCGTCTTTTGAATGACTCCATGGGACCCATCCGCCAATATGGCATACTCGAAGGTTTCGGAGAGTAGCGAGTCATCTCCGCCATTGCCTTTCTTGAACGGTGGCTGGCAAATAGGATTATGAGAAGATTCAGCTGCCGAGTTGCCTGGATAATTTGCTTGCTGGTCGGCTGTTGAAGGTACCAGTTCGCACGGAGGCTCATCGGGCGATGGCGGAGATGGATGTTGATCGGAAAGTTGCAGGGTGACAGGAATGACTGAGAGGATACTATCCGTGTCTGTTAGGGGATGTTAGCGTTGGACCTGCTCGCAAGGATACATTTGAAGGCCCATTACCGGATACGTTCGGCAAAAAGGGGGAACTTTCAAGAATGGATAGCCGTATTGGGAATACTCGTTCTATGGGTTGTGACATTGGGTCCATGACATGGGACTTTTGCACTGGACAGATGGATTGTGTAAACGGCAAAGGAGGAAAAGGGGATAACAAAGGAAGGTCAGGGGACTAAGTGTCCAATGTAGTCGGATATGCCGTGCCTAGGCAGGTGATTCAAAGGACTATTCGTGGTTCCAGGTAGATTGGACCAAGCCAGAATCCCGTGAGGAACATCAAGGATCAAGCTGGGTGGCAGAGGGGCAGAGAATGGAAGAAGACATGTTCAATCGCGAGACATTCAGGACATGGGGCCCAATGACCGAGGGGAATTGCACAGAGCAAAGACAACCTACCGAAAACCCAAAACACATGGTAGTCCGAGGTGAAAGGGACAGAATGGCCGGTAATCCGTTATGTTGAGTCTTGATGGTCGGGGGTTGGTGGTTGCCGGGCGTCCGAGATCCTCGACGGCCGCGAGGAGGTTGAGTTATCGTGGGACATGGTGTGTTCACTCCCGGTGCGTGAAGGCCCAGAGAGCAGACCGGAAGACTCTTCGGTCCTTACACAGCCATCAAGGGGTCGTGGATGGATGGTCTGGACTTCACCGCTGCAGCGTTGTTCAACGGGGCCTGTCACACCTGACCATCCTCCACATCGAGCAGCACGACATGGTGATGAGGAAGGGGTAGGAAGCGGAAAAGACCGGCCGGGTGGTACAGATGTACGACTGCACGGTTTGGACGGCGGCTTGACAGATGGTGGCGAGTCGTCGGCGATCGACTTGATGTAGCATTTGGAAAGGAATTGTGTAGGGTGATTACGGAGGGTTTCATTAACCAGAATCGACGGTGCTCGCTGTGGTGTCGATTCCGAGTCGTGCGCGCTGTTGAGGCTTGGAACGGAACTTGCGCGCAAAAAACCTTTCCTTGAGTGAACTGGAAAGACGGAACAATTCAGGTTACTCTTTCCATGTTTGCGATGTCGTCTTTGTCCTTGTCCAACTAACGAGCATCAAACGAGAAAGGCACGGGTCTGGACGCGTCTGGTCACCGAACGGCAGGCAGGCAGCCATCGTGGTCGCACAACTTTGCAGATCTCCCGCAATTGAGCAGGGCAGTCATCCTTTGCATCCATCCCACTTCGATTGTTCCTTATTCTTCTGTCTTCCTGCACGTCAAATTGGCGATTGAATTGGGAATGGAGTCCCCGTCAAACCACCAGCGCCAAGAAGGAAGGCCGTGATGCGCCTTAGTAAGCACCATCGAGCACCCACCCTCCATCTCCAACATCCATTCCTCAATATAAGGGAAACGATGATATTCCGCTCCAATACCGAGAATATCGCGATCCAACTATTAACAACAGAATTGGGCAGCCTAAACACCCTGTCGACCTTCTGCATCTTTCAGCCCGCCCTGCGCTATGCCGAAGAGCGAAACGACCCAAGCATCAATCACCACGAACGGTTCACAATGACAAGCCAAAGGCATAATGTAGACTTGTATAGGTCCATTATGGCCCACACGACCATGACGCCCGTCTCAGGGTTTCCCTAGAGTCCTCCTCCTCGATGGACGACCACTCCTAAGTGAGCCATCATAAGATTCTGAACAGTACAGGCGCCGCTTTTACTGGCACAGTCTATAACTACATGGGCTATTACCCATCTCAAGGATGACACGTATGACTACATCGTGGGTGGTGGGTGGTGGTATATCTGCTCTGGTTGTCGCCAACCGCTTGACTTAGGACAGGAATGGTAGGAACAGTTACAGGAGGACCCTATTGTCAAATGATCGACTTGCTAATATGCCCTAGACTAGTATCCGTGCTGGTAATCGAGAGAGGCTACTTCGACGACAAATTCCCAGGCAATCGTCCCTTACTACGCCAATGGCCTTGATCTAGATGTGCTTATCAGCCCGACTTCTGCTCCCAACCCCCGGCTCAACAATGACACCTTCTCCGTGGCTGTCCCGGCCGTTGTCGGCCGTGGGTCCGTGGCCAATGGCATGGGGTATCTCCGAGGAAGCAAGGAAGATTACGACGCTTGGGAAGCTCTAGGGAATCCCGGCTGGGGCTGGGACCATCTGCTCCCCTACTTCCGCACTCTTGATGGTCCAGGCGCATATTGGTAAAGGGGAGATAAAGATTGAAGAACAAAGTGCAATGTGGATGGATTAATGCGCGCTGTGTCTTGTTGCCATTGTTAGGTATTGTTATCGCTGTGTGTGTACTGACTGTAGAGTACTGTACTGTTGAAGAAACATGTTTTACCACCATCCATCTATTTATTGCCACTAAAGAAGAGCCCGACCAAACCACGATGAAAGCATGCACAAAAAGGAAGCCAGCCAGCCAGCCAAACACCTCACTCTCGAGCAGAAAAAAACGTTTGAACATAATAATCCCATTTGCATTTTGCATTTGCATACTGCACGGCCTAAGAACAAATTAGATCGAATTTGATCCCCGATCCGATCTGTCTCCAGTCGACCTGGATGGTGATATCTACCTAAGCTACGTTTGGTTGGCATCTTGCGGAAAAAATAAAGGAAAATCGTATAGGCGTGACTAAGGTAATAAAACGTTTTAACACATAAAAAAAAGAAGACAAGCTGACGAACAGTGAAAATCCGTCCGTCAAAGAAGGTAGTAGTGGTACCAAGGTCTCTGATGATGATATAAAGCAGCACAAACGACGCGCGAGCAATCAAGTAAGTCAAAAGAGAACTGAAAAGAAACTGAGAACAAGCGAGGTTCGTAGAAGTAGTAACAATAAGACTGAGAATACCAAAGTGTTTCCCGGGGCCCGACTGTGACTGGATGGTATAAATATCGACCATCGACCCCCGGTTCCAATCCGCCATATCCTGTCCTTTTGTCCTGTCCCCATAAGAAAACCTCTAGAATGTCCAGAGAAAGGCCTTGAAGAGAGATGACCACACACAAAAATGCCCACCAAGCCAAGACATTCTGACCGACCCCTTCGTGAGCGTTGAATCCTCCATCGAGAAACGATTTCCATCATATTCTTCGTTCCTCCATTTTGTTTTGCGAGCACATCGCTTCCACCAGAATCATCGCCAACAAAGCGAAATTAGGGAAAAAAGAGGTACGTTGAGATCCGAAGAGCGTGTAAGATCGGACGGAATTGTTGAAGGGATGAAATACCAAGTGATATACCCAGAAGCAAGAAGTCAAGCCAGCTCCAAGAGCCGCGACTCATCGTCTCCATGAACGCCTCAATGCATGTGTCCATAACGAAATAATGCGCCTGCCGATGCCAGAAACCCCGGCCCGCACGGAGTCAGGGAGAACCAGAAGGTTAGGCGGAATTCTACTCCGTCGATCCGATCTCGCCACCATCCAGAAACACGCCGGCATTAAAGTCAAAAGGCTCTCCGCTGTTGTCGTTGTCATGCAAGAACGAGTCGAAATCAAAGTCGTTCAGAACATCATTTGACGTGAGTGGGTTAGCAAACTCAACATCGAAGTTCTGCAGTTTAGCTTGTTAGCATCCTCCCGCTGGACGGTGAACGAGGGTTCTGGACATACCATCATGGGCTCGGCAAAATTGTTGTTCTGCGCCGGGTCGGGGTGTGGCGGAGCGGCGACCTGAGGGACAGAGGGCGGCGGCACCGGGGCCGCGGGCTGTCCGTTCTGTACGACCTGGTTTCCTACTTGGTTCTTGCCAAAGGTAGCTGGGTTGACGGGGGTAATCGGGGTGGCCGGCGCGGGAGGCTCTTGCGGCTGGTCGGCATCTGCAGCAGGTGTAGCACCTGCGTTAAGGTTCTGATTGGACTTCTTCTGCGTGGCAGCCTAAACCGGATCAGAATCGCAACTCAACAGAGGATGAAGGATTAGTTGAAGAGGGGGGGGGGGGGTTTCCGTACCTTGTTCTTAGCATTCTTAGTCTCCTTCTTCTTGGGTGCCGGCTTGTTGCCCTGGTTGGGGGTTGGAGGAGCAGCGTTGGTGACTTGAGGAGACGATGTTGCGTTCCTCGAGTTGGCAGCATTGGTCATCGCTGCCGCCGTTGGTGGAGCAGAAGGCGGGGGCATAGCTCTCTGTTGCGCTGCGCCCTGAGGCTGCTGGCCCTGAGGAGGCTGACCAACCATCTGGCCATTTGGCCCAGGTTGCTGCCACTGCATATTAGGGCCCCCTTGGTTTTGCTGCTGTTGTGCTGCCTGTTGCTGCTGCGCTTGTTGAGCTTGTTGCTGTTGTTGTTGCGCTTGCTGCTGAGCCTGTTGTTGCATTTGTGCTTGACGCTGCTGCTGGGCAGCCACCATCTGTGGGTTCATCTGGCCGTTGAAGGGTTGTCCTGGATGCGAGCTCGGTGGACGCATACCGCCTCCCATCTGATTGCCCATGTTCATGTTCATACCGTAATGGGGCTGTCCGCCGTTAGGATCCATGTTGCCGCCCATGAAGTTCATGGGATTCGGGGAACCGCGGTTCTGCGCGCCATCCGGAAGAGGGGAACCCATGTTCTGGGGGTTGTTCATCTGCTGGTTGGCACGCTTCATCTGCTCTGAAGGGTTAGGCGATGCTCCATTGCGCTGCCCAGGTGGCGAGTTGCCTTGGAAGCCTTGGGGGTTCGGTCCTTGAGGTCCTCCCGGGCCACCAGGTCCGCCTGGACCGTTGGGGCCTTCAGGTCGTGGCATCCCATCCTGCTCCTGTCGAGCCATCATGAGGCGCTTCTTGTTTTGTTGTTCCAGGAGCATCAGCTGCATCTGGTAGTCTTGAAGGGCGTGGTTACTTGACCCATTCTGGCCATTACCAGGCCCAGCTCGCATACCGTTTCCGCCACCCATCTCCTGGTTGTAAAACTGGTTAATGTTCTGGCCGTCGGGTCCCTGCGGCAGCATGGGAGAGCCCTGGTTTTGCGGACCACCAGCATTCGCCATCGGGTTGGTGGGCATCTGTTTACCGTGGTGCTGCTGGAGGTTAGCGGCGTACGCTTTGAGCTGATGAGAGTTTGGATTGGCATTAATCAAGGCCTGGAGTTGGTTAGGAGTTAACGAGTTTGGGCGGATTTGGTTGATGAAAAATGCTTGTGATGAACTGGGGCCACCTCCTACCTGCTGCTGGCCTGGCATGCCTTGCATCTGTCGGCCGTTTTGCACCATGACACCCGCGTTGGGGTTGAAGGGGGCCCCCTCGAGACGTGGCCGCTTGGATGGAGAAGGCGCGTTGTCTGCCGATCCTGGCGACGCCGGCCTCACTCGGTTACCGTCCATATCAGAAGGATCTCGCTGCATCTGAGCAGCTTTCTGTGCCTGGAGCATCTGCATGGCTTGGGGACTGGAAAGTGGAACAACGGTCAGTTTGGAACAGACCACATGGAGCAATGGATATGGAACCTACTTTTGGCTGTTGGCCAGGGCTGCCCGTTGCAGCTGGTTTCCAGGCTTCATCATGCCGCCCATACCATTCATGTTCCTCATCATTTGCTGTTGATACTGGACGTGGGCGTTGTAGTCAGGACGCATTTGCCGCAGCATCTGTTCCTGGCGCATGCGAGACTGGTTCTAGAGTCGCTGTTAGCTAGGGAATGAATCACCACATCAGAGAAGCCACATCTTACCTGGTTGTGTTGCACGTATTGGTTCACAAGATTAGGACCCTTGCTCTTTTGGCTATTGAACATGTCCCAGAACAGTGAGAACCAGTCGAGCAGAAAGCTGTTGTTGCTTGTTGAAGAGTTGGGAATGGCAGCTGGGGGAAGATCATCGGGACGCTTTTGGTCGAGGTTGTCCTTCGAGTCGGTATCCATGGGATCGTCACCCAGGCCACTCAAGTTCTGACCAGGGCTCCCAGACTTGTCCGTCTTGATCTGAGGGTTGTTTTGTAGAATTGTGCGGGCACAGTCGTACATGCCTTGGCGGATGAAGTAGTCGTAAATGTAGGTCTCGAGCAACGAACGGCCGCCATCGATAGCTCCAGCCCCGAACTGCATCTGCTGCGGCTGCTGTTGTTGCTGTTGCGGTTGGGGTTGTGGGGGCTGCTGGGGACGAACGGGCATTGCGCCATTATTCATCATGGGCATAGGGGCGCCGCCCACGGGACCGCCCATGGCGTTCATCTGAGCCATGTTACCTATATTGTTCATGTTCATGGCTGATGGTTTGGTGCAGACGACGGTCTGCCGGGCGAGAAGCGGGATTCGCAGGGGTCGAAAGCAATGAAGTCAGGTCGTGTGTGTAACGACGGGAGCCTGGGAGCATTAAGAAGGGTTAGTTTCTAGGTCATGTAATGTGATGACATCCGGAGAGGGTTCGGCGCGGAAGGACGAGCTTGCCACCAAGTGCCTACGAGTGCCACGGCCGCGCAGTATGCTTAAACCCGGCAGGCGGTGGACGTGTATCGAGATCGGGTAAAGTGATGGCAAGGTGATTGCCAGGTTGTGACAGATCGATGGTGTCGAAGAGGTGATGCGGTAAGCAGAAACAGGGGAGTGGTTAACGGCGCCGACACCGACGGCAACGATGACGATGGTATGGCACGCGTTGGGGGGGGAGGGCCAGAAGGCAGGCAAGCAGGCAGACAGGGGCAGGCTGGTAAGAGAGTGGTCAAGTACCTTGATACAGGCGGGGGGGAGGGGCCTGGGGTGTTGGCGCAGCAAGTAGCGTGTCGGTGCCAATTAGACGGATATTGGACAGGGCGAGAAAAAAGTACGGGAGCCGTAGCCGGAAGGGCGAAGTAGTCTACAAGTATATTCTAGCTGAAAGTCGGGTGAGGTGCAGACGAGAAGCAATTGCAGCGACCGAATCGGGGGCTGGGCGACCGCGGTGAGATGTTCCGGGGTTGAAAGTAGTGTGTGGCCGGAGGTTGTGACGTGGGTGCGGCGATGGATGGTCTGTCTCTGTTGCACAATCCCTTTTTCTTTGGTGAGCTTCTGCGTGCGTGGTGAGAAAAAGGTCAGAGGGACGAGGCGTTAAATCGGGTTTGGAGAAAAGATAGTGGGCGTGGGTGTTTTTATAAGAGAAACGAAATGATGCAAGGCCGCAGGCACGGGCTTATATTTGCATGTAGACTTCTATTGCAAGCCTGGGTTCCGTAGATGTATCGGCGCACTGGCACTCGAGCACGCCAGATGGGAGAACGGGGAATTTCAAGCAGTACGGTAGCGTAAATAGTAAAAGGTATGGTACCTTTTCGAGATGGCGTTTTGACGAGCGATATCCCCGGTGCCCCGTGGAAGGTCGATGCTCGGTGTCGAAGGCGAGGTGCAAAGGTGAAGCAGCCGAGTCCCAGTCAAGACTGGATCTGGAAAAGATGGCGACGGCGGCGATGGTGGTTGGTGGTGATGGCGCTGCTGCTGCTGCTGCTGCTGCTGCTGCTGATAGGTTCCAAGACAATGGTGGGCGTCGGAGAACGGCAAGGCTTCAAGTTGCGTGTGGGTGGTGCACTCCCGCTTTCCAAGGATCCAACAGCCTTGGTCGTGTAGAGATGAGGTAGAGGTGATGCCGATTATTTGCCAGTCGAAGAGTGTGCGGTGGTATACGTGGTGTCGTGGTGTGGAGCGAGTGTAGTCGTGGTCGTGATCGCCGCCTGGTTGCGAGGAGTGGACGTCGAAATCAAAGTCAAGGTGGTGTGGTGGTGGTAGTAGTCGAGGTAGTTGGAGAGAGGTGGTAGTAATGGTGATCCGGTCCACGTCGCAACAGGAAAGCGTGCAAGTGCTAAGTAGTCGTAGGGATGGAGGAGGACGGGAAATGGGGGAACGGGGTCCGGGCAAGGCCACAGTAGTGGTGGTGGTGGTAGTAGGTGTGGTCCCCTTCAGGCTCAGGCGGCGGCGGGCTCTCGCTGGTCTCGGGGCCGGCGACCGTGGTTCCTCTTGTGGGCCAATCCGGTCAATCTCGCTGGTGGTCGGGACAATGGCGATTGGGACATTAAAATGGCATGCCGCAAAAGAGTAGGATTCGGGCTCGACACGAAACACGACGGTCGGAGGAGGCAGAAAGAGCAGGAGGAAGTTCGGGGACGGGGGTTGGGGTTTTTGGGACTTTTTTTGCGCTGCCTTTCTTCTGCTCAGTTGGGGGGAAGTGGAAGCAGCCAGGAGACTGGGGGATGGGTGATTGGGGAACCGCGAGTTGGGAGACCGAGCTTCACAAGCCTTGCGCAGTCGGGAGCACGTAATTGCACCACACGTGGTCTTGGCGGGCGTACTTTTCAGACCGGCTCACGTGATGCCTCGTTATTTAGGCATTTCAGGCACTCATGCAGTTGTGATATGCACCTATGCAGCAAATGACGGCTTGGCGCCCCTGTATCTGCCACCAATCTCCCTCCTTCGGGATATTGCGCTTCCACCGTACTAACCGTGGAATATTCATGAGATGGCAGTCATCATCATCGAGATGGCCGATGGAACGAGATTTCCAGTTGCCATTTTTCACATCACGAATCACTCTAATCGTCACTGTCATATCATCTCATCGAGTGTGAAATCGCCATTCTATCGCTTTTAAGCCGTTTCTCCACGCGACGACCCGCTGATCTGAGCGAGGAGAGCCCGAGAGCCTCAGACATGGCAGCTCTCCAACTTAACCAGTCCATGGTGTCACGTCATAGTGGATGTCTGGTTGGATCAAAACTGCTTGACTTTTCATTTTCTGGCCTTTGTCAACGGCATTCTCTTCGCGCCTTGGGAGTCTTGTCGTTTTGACGGCACACTGTCGTTGGTTCTGTGTTTTTTGGACCAACTGGACATGGCTGGTCCAGGTCAACCCGTACTGCTTGTAACAGTGACACCTTTTCCGATTTCCGAAAGCTCCAGGAATCCCCAGGCTTCCATTGTGGCTCCCAGCCATATAATCCCAACCCATGCCCCTCGGCGATTGTACAACAACAGGTCACGACGAGCAAAAGTTGAATGGTTACCAGTTATCTAGCTACTGACATGCGCAAGTGAGATGACTAGCAGGTTGCCATCCACATGGCATCATGCGACGCGACGTAGTTCGATAGTGTATGGCGTCGGACAAGGTGATCAAGACTTTGATGCCACGTTTGGCAGGGATCCGGCGCCATATGGTTGGTAAAGAATGATGGGCACTTTTGACTCCTGGGCAGTCATGACGAGAAGGCATACCAAACCCTTATTGAAGCCCGACTCCTCTGTCCTCTTCGGCATGAAATCATTGATTATTCGACATCACCAGAGGCTCATCGAGACTGACTACCACAGTCATTGGCCATCACCTTGTGTGTTCTCCGAGCTCAGCTGTCGCCTGTACCTGATCAGCAAACGGATAGGAGGTTGGGCTGCACTGTACGGCAGACAGCCCCGTCCCGATTCTTGCATGATTCCAAAACCTCCAACTCTTCGCTCTGTAACACCCCGAGGATATGGGTCTGCCCAGAATGCATTCCACACACAAGAAGCTTGGCTGCCCCGTCAGCTACGTCCTGATAACGTCGATGACTACGACATATTGATCCGTCAGCCTGAGATGTATCGCCTTGCGGAAGATTTTCCTTATTCCAATAAGTTGGTGGCACAACGTCCAGACCGTGAAATCGATGGCTTCCCTTGCAAGGCCGTGATATCATATGGATCTCCCAAGAGGCGACATCGCGATAAGCATTGGCGTCCCCTTGTGGGCTCCCAAAAATCTCCACAGGGTCTTGCGCGCGCCGCGCTAACAAGAACCGTTAACGTGACAGCAAAGGCGATCTGCCGGGTGTGGCAGATCCAAAACGCCAACGGCCGCCAAACCCTCAATGGACCCTAACCCGGGTTCCACTCGCGGGTCTGTTAATCTACCAAAACTGATGAGATGCATCATGAAAAGAACGTGGGCATTAAGCATAGGAAAAAGAATAAGCTATGGAATCGAAACAAAGTAGTACCAAACACGCCGTCGAATGGAGTTGCTGCCATCACGACGGGAGCCTCATCAATCTGTCGGGCCATGTCGCGATGCGCTGTTGCCGCTGCGCAGGCCACATCATCCAGGGGTCCATCTTCGTTAGTGCTGCCTGTCGTGTGGGGACCACAGCTTCGGGACGAGGAGCCAAAAGTCTCAGGGTTGTGGCCGTCAGGGTTGCAGCAGACGGGATGTCAGACATTGATACCATGATGATTCCTTCTCGGGATTCCCGACTCGGAAGCTTCCCTACCTCTACCTAACAAAATTCATAAGATATCTTTGACCAAAATGTAATAACAAGCCCAACAGTACGGATGATGTACACTCTGATCCTTCCCCGTCACCCATCATCCTGGCTCGTTTCGTTTTCCTCACAGTTCCATCCATTGGCAATCAAACCCCCATGCAGTCCAGGCAAAGTGTCGTAGGTGGCGAACACCCTATCTCTTTTCCTCCCCTTCTCGATCGAAATGATAAGCTCTCGAAGCACCACAAGTCCATGCAGCGAGCGTTCCTTGCATTAGTTACTTATCACAATACACGCTACAGCCGGGTGGGCGTCGTCGTGGATTTGCTTGGATCGCGCTGGGCATCCGGCGTTTTTTGCAGAAAGCTTGATTGCGGCAAGGACCTTGGGCCCGCCTCGGAAATATCGAATAAGCACGAACTACTGGCAATCCCCTGTCAAACCAAATGAGCCTACCAAATGGCCGCCATGACATGATCTACGGCGCCATGCAGCAACCGGTTCCGTTCTCCTCTCCCGCCCCGGTCTCATTCGATTCAGCCCAGCCAGCGGGCCACCGGGTCAGCGAACAAGCAAGCCCGCGATCCACACAGTTCATTGCAAATTGTTCACGGAAAGGGGAAAGGAAACCTACGAGAAATGGCGGCTGGCTTGACGCCGTTAGACGCGGCGGCAGCAGAGCGGGAAGGATCAATTGAAAGGATTCACAAGCGACTGACGTTTGAAGAATGGCGGGGCACGGGCCACATCGATGCTGCCTGTTTGACTTCGCCATCGACATTCGAATTGCACACATCTCTTTCCGCTCTGACGCATCTTGATATCGACAGAAGTTCTTCAACACCGCATCATAACCCGAACCAAACTTCCCCTTCCTTCTCGATTTCGACAATTGTCCCCGAACGAAAAACCAGAGCGGAAGATGGGCAAACTTTCAAGACACCAACCTCAAAAATCTGCAACAAAGGTTCGAGACATGTTCAACAAAACCTGGATTAAACAAGAGACACAATGCCCCGCGATCGCTGCTGATTTCCAACCACGCCGACTTCAAAGACGGGACCCTCGATCAGCCCCGGCATGGGTTCGGAGGGTTCATCGGCTGGCGGACAGGGGCAGGGGTCGTGTGGGACTATGGGAGGGAACAAGAGGGTTAGGGTTTCTCAGGTTGCGCTAACAATTACTCCTGAATTGGCGACGCTGAGGTCGTCGATGACACAGGGACGACGAGACATTACCAATCAAGTTGGCGAACTCATGGACATGGCTGTCGTCTCGAGTCCTCAAATTGACGCTTAGAATGGCTTTTGCTCATTCGAACTCTCACAAGCCGAAGTTATCGCCGAGTGTCTGCGCAGCAATTCTCACCCGCACCTGCCCGGGCACAGCACGCCGGACAAAGCAGGGCAATTACGACCAACAACCAACCACCAACAGCCCAAAGTCCAATCAACTTTTTCACGCCACCAACATACCACACACATCCGGCCAGAGATCTTTTCGCTCGTGATTCTGACGTCCTCTTTCTTCCATACTATCAATCTTCCTTTCCCCTTTCCTCTTCTCTCTCACCTTCCCCCATCTTATTCCCATTCTTTTATTACACTTCTTCCACTCTTCAGCCCCTCGACGATCCATTACCCTCTACCTAGATGTACCTGCCCTTTACACCTCGCTTCACGCTCTCCCGCATCCTCATCCACTTTCAACTTTAGGTTCCTCCCCGTCATAACAGAAACCCTCGCACCATCCATTGTTCAACCTCCTCATCTCCTCCACTCTACTCCTCGGAACCATCTCCTCGTACAAGTATGGAGTGAACTGCCCCTCCTCCGGCTAGTTGTAGCCGTGCAAGGGCTTTTGTAGACCCCAGTGGAAATTCACCCCGTCTGCTTTGTTCTTTGCAAGTTGCTGCAAACCCTGTTCGAGCTCTTGGGTGTTGACCATCGCAAGGTCTTCATCGCTCTTTTTGGCGGGGCCGCCGGAGCTGGGAGCGGGAGCGGGAGTGATGGCTTTGAAGATGGTGACCTGGCAGGACTCAATGAGGCGCTTGATTCGGGCAACCGTGGCGTCGATGCTGTTGCGTTCGTCATTGGACAAGTCTAGTTTCCACTCTTGTGTTTCGTCGTCGTCGCTACCTCTAAGCATGTTCAGAAATCCAGGAAAGACATCAACGGTCAAAATTAGCGGGCATTTCCCCACAATCTCCGCCTCCGCTGTGCAAGGCGGATTGAGCCCGTTCTGGACGTGAGCAAGAATCGCGGGGTTGCTTTCGAAGGGGAGGTATTCCTTGACGGTGATCGGAGCGGCAACAGGCTCTGATTCACAGAAATCCCACTCGTCGTCTGAGTCTGAGCACGTGTCTGAGCCTGAGGCTGAGTCGACTGGAGACGTCTGTGGCTCGGGTTCTCGCTTAGGCCACGAGACTAGACCTTGACGGCAGAGACCGCCTCTGTCGACTGCTTTGGAGCCTTGGGTGGGGTTGGTCTTGTCTGGGCGGAGGATGTAGATCAAGACGTTGATTTTGCGGTGCTCTTGCTGTTGTTGGCAAGGACGGTTAGTTGATACGTGATGAGCTCTTGGAGGGCTCGGGTAGAGTAGATACTTGCCTTTGAGGAGAGAAAAGGGAGGGCGGCTGGTTGGGACGCCATTGTTGTTGCTTTTATTGCTGGTGGTGGTATTTACTGGTGGTGGTGGTGGTAAGTTACTACTGCGAGATGATGGAAGTTGTGAGATTGGGGGGAGTAGCCGGCCTTTCGGCTGCTTATATTTTCAAATTTGGAATATCGTTCATGCAAGAAACGAACAAGATCATCTCGTCACCTGAATCTACGATCGATCAAAGCTGTCATCACGACGGTGAAGGGAACAATCGACATGAAGGTGAAGGTGAAGGTGAAGGTGAAGGTATGCCGTCCTGAGTCTTATTGCCGAGTAGAAACTGATCCATCTAGCCTGATGAGATTTGGGGTACCGCGCAGTATTCAAAGCTACCCGGGTTCAGACCAAAGATGATCTTCAGTCGAAACACACCCTCCGGCAGGGCATCCTCTCGCAGTCTCTCGAATTTCACCGGAGGTTCCCCCATCCGGTTCTCACAAAGATCCTTCAGAAAGTGCACAAGGTCCACATTCCAACTACGCCCCTTTCCCTTCCGGTGACTGGGAGGCTGCATGTTGAATGCGATCGAGTGCACAGTCTCCTTCCACTCTTCTTTCGCAACATAGACTTCCTCTCCCTTCGCTAACACCTTCTTAGTTGTATCCATGAGCTGGCAGAAATCGCCGCTCACCTCAACCAGCGGCGTCGTGCTCTCCGGGAATCCCAAGATGAATTTCTCCAGTCCGGCCAGTGCACCGATCTCGGTTGGCTGAAGATCAATTGGGTGGACATATCCAAAGTTTGGCTCTTCTTTCTTCCAATACTTGGTCGCACACGTCTCGACGCCGCCTGTGCACTCCGTGCAGGGGCCGGTTAGAAGGAGCTTCCAAACTTCGACTTCTTTCCAAGTAATGGTCCCATCATCGCCGCAAAAATAATCAAGTTCCTGTCTTTTCGTTAGTAACAAGCACGAAAACAGCAAAGTCGCGACCAGCGGCTTACCAATCCCGTAGAAACGGAGGGCTTGGACTACTCGGTGGAGGTACAGGTAGTCTGGTGGCCTTCGGGAGAAGACATGATGGCCGGTGTAGTGGAATATACAGTGTTCTAGGTATGTGTTCTTCGCCTTCTGTCTCGCTTTTTTGACGTCTTTTGACGTTATGCACTTTTTAGTGAAGGACCTGACATGCCCAGAATGCAACGAGGCTGGCCATTTATTATAAGAAATAAACTACGCCCTCGACTGCCCCATTTTCCGGCCAAGATTGGTCTCGCAAAGCGTAAAAACTGGCAAGGATGTTGGCAACCTGGTCCATGTCTCATATGGATACAAAGAACGAGCGGCTAACTGCCATTGTGTTGGTGAGTGATCGAGGAACAACTAAAGAAACAAGGGGTTTCCAGAACCCAACACGACTCCGCCCATCCTATGCTGCATCTCCCGCTCGGATGCCAAAATATAACACTTTCTTGTCATGGGTCGTATCGTCTTCCTTCTTGACCGTGACGATTTCCTGCTTGAAATCCATCACAAGATTCGCGTCCCCGAGTTTCTTCATCAACTGCCCGAAATTCCCTCGATGCGTTCTATCCCTAATCAATGGCATCCTCGTCATAAACTCCTCAATCGCTTGAAACACCGTCTTTCCATCCTTGCTGCCCACAACCTGGCATAGTTCACCCCTCAGATGAATCTCCGGTTCTTCTTCATTCTCCTGAAGATATGCCAGAACCCGTTTCAACCACTCAGGGGGCTGTTTTGTCACCTCCACCATGTAGTTGATTGCATCTTTCCACAAGATTGCCTCCCTCCTCATGCCCACGTTGGTGTTCAGGTTCCAGCTGGGATTCATTTGTGTTGTGAATATGCGGCAGCGGTCTTTCCACAACCACAGACCTCCCCACCGATGGAAGTGCGCTTTCAGGCCGTCAGGCGTATATCTCCTTAGCTGGCCTCCTCCCCATTGATATTGTGCTTTGCCCATGGAGAAGACGGCGCATGTCTTGCATTTCTCGAAGGAGCCGATTCGCCATTTGAGCCAGCACCCATTTGGATCGGTCTGCGAGCAGTGGGTGCAGTGGGCGGAGACGAGAAATGTTTTGTCATCGGGCTGGTCCTGGAAGTTTGCGAGTTGTCAGAAATTGGAACCGGATTGAAGTTGGAACTGCGGACGTGACTTACGGAACATCCATTTCGGCTGAAAGCATGGCAAGTATTTCATAGTTTCGGGCGTTGTGTGGATGGTGTTCAAGTGCCCTTGTTGCTAGGGCTTGAAGATGAGTGTATGAGTACGGTAGTGTGGTTTGTGTAAGGGGAAACAACATCTTAACGAGGAATATGAGGGCCATTATAACAACAGATTTCCTCTGATCACGCTCCATCTCGATGGCGCATATACACAGATTTTCTTTTGAGATGTTCTGCCCGGTTGAGCTGACCGAATAGTATCGATTAAGCGCTGGTGTCTCGCTTTGTTGGGTGTAGCAAAGGAAACATGAACGAGAAATGGACTCGGGTGGAGAGTTGTGGTGGCTGTCTTTGAGGAGATGTTGGGTGTGCGGCTTGTTGGGAAGAAGTTTTCTCGCAAAAGATGTCGGATGACCCTGAGCTTAAATCCCGAAATAGCTAATTAGTTTGACTGCACAAGTAGGATTCGCTGGGGCGATTTCAAGGACATGAGGGCGAAGCACGACTTGGAATTTTGAGCAGGTACGTTCGGCATGAGGTGTTTGCACATGGTCACTCCTTCCCTTGTGGGAAAGCAACAAAAGACAGCCATACCGGACAGGTTGACAGTAAGAAATGCCCTTCTGTCTTTTTCAGCCAAATTCATGTCTGCTACCAAAGTGGTCATGTGCTCAAGGCACTGAGCAATTCAAAGAAAAACAGATGTTGATACCCGAAACCGTACCCCAGACCAAGTATGCCATACTCCCTCAACGTTGTTATACATTACTTGCTACAGGTAGCCTCACGAGTCACGTCCAGCGCGAGGCTAAATCAGAAAAATGTGATGGCCCAGTTCATGCCTCCAACTTGGAATAAAAGATGGGATTTCCATCCGCGTCCCTACGGCCGCTTGGCTTGCCTTTAGACATTCTCGGAAACTTTGTCTTCAGGTACTCATACAAGTCCAATGGGCCACGCAAACCGATACCTGATGTCATTGCATCTTCAACAACCTCTCCGGCGGGAGATGTTTTACCGCCACCCCTTGGGTTGCAAAATCGACCCCGAAATTGCACGATCCCATTTTCTTCCTCACGGATGCTCTTGATGAAATCCGTTAGATTTTGCAAACCCTCATCGTCCGTTCTGCTCTCGAGTGTCGCTCGCTTGTAGATAGTAAATGGTTTTTCTTTCGCGATCCAGCTGTTCGACCCCTTGTGACACCTCCTATCCTCCGGGTTGTCTTCACAGGCGGTGCAGCGAGCCCTCGCGTATACCCAGTAATCCTGTGACTTCTGGCTCCTCTTGGTGAGTTTTCCAATATTAGCAGAACTGTATCATAATAAATTTGGGAACCTGACTTGCCTCGTCTGAGGATACTAAGCCGGTAAGCCTCCTTTTGAGCATTGCGAATTCTCTGGTGATTTATTGACAGAGATACAATCTTCTTTCGAGATGATTTTTCTGAGACCCAGTGCTTGAACTGATCGTCGGTGTGCTTGGTTCGGGTTCTTACTTCTCAAACTAGCCTAGGATTCGACAGGAGTGCACCAGACCCTTATATCCATAATGCTGCCCCTTGAACCGCTTGCCATCCCATCTTTTGACATATTGTTGATGGCCGTCGGCGCATATGGTATCAATAAATGTGTTGATACTACCGCCCTTGCCCGGCGAGCGTCAACTCCGTTTTTCTACATCTCCCCGTTACAGAATGGCAGAAATCTACAGTGTGGGACGTGCACTGGGCAGCGCGTAGAGAATGAAGGTCATTTCAGGTATTTTCTCGTTGTTCTGATGGTGAAAGACATCGTTAAGCGCCCACCATACGGGCTGTGGGGTATAGCCAGGAATAAACGCAAAAAAACGGGATGAAATCGATGAGTGGATGGCTGGACGCTGAAGTGTCTAGTCTTTTGACACATGTAAATTCGCAGCCTCTTCGGACCAGGAAATCAATCCATTTTGAACTTTTTGATGCTATCATGCAAAAAATGCTTTTCCCCATCAAAATACGTCCTATAACTCCATATCCTATTGTTCCATTCAGACGCGTGAATGAAATCCTTCTGCACTGCTGTGAAAACCCAGAATCACCAAGTATGCCGTTCATCCTCCGAGTTACCATACATGACCGCCAGAGCCTACCGTCCAGCGCAAGGCTCAGGCAAGAACTGGACCTACTCCTCATGAAGTTTGAGAAAAAAGATATTCGTAACCTGCTCATGCTTCCCGTCAGAAACTCCAAATCCTGCAGACTTCAGTTCCTGATACAACTCAAAAGGATGTAAATGGCCAAACCCACCGTGTGGTGTGCATGTTTTTATACCCTCACGGACAATATGCTCAGGGGCCGATTCCCTGTCTTTTTCTACGAGGCAGAATTTACCCCGAAATTCGACCCGTCCCTCACCTCCACATGATTTCTGGATGAAGAGAATGTAGTCTTTCAAGTCTTTCAGACCCTCCTGGGCCCAAGGTTCGTTGCACATGGTGAAGAGTTCATAAAAGTCGCCCCTAAACGGCCTTGAAAACATCCATTCGCAACAACGATATTTCTCTGCATCATTCTCCTTCTCACAGATGGTGCAGAGAGCTCTCGTGCGTATGGTGAAAGACGACGGCCCCCCGACATTTCTGTCATAATGTCGATTGGTTTCATAAAGCTCGTCCTGAGAAGACGAGAGAGAGGCCGGACCACTGCTTCCAGGGGCATTCTATGACCATTGTTAGGGGGACAAGATAGCAAGAAATCGAGGAAAGTGACTTGCCTCCTCCACAGACGTTGAGTGACCGGAGCCCATTGTGGCTTCGCAGAAAAATCTAGCTATCTCTAGGCAAGCGTGTATGTTGGTCGAGGTATGCTTTCTTTCAGGGGATTTGTCCTCACAGCTTGGAACCGGAATTGTTCATCAATGAAGTACCCTAGTCTGGCGTCCCAAAGGACTGAGACTGATGAGAGCACATCGGGTCTTTATAACTAGGAGTCCATTGGACTCCTGCTCATCATGGACCTCCTAGCTTGTTGCATCAGAAGAAATTTTGTTGGTAATTCCGGCGCGTACGGATGTTGATAGACGGGCGAGTGACCACATAGATACCTACTTTGTTGGTGGTCAGGTGCTTGGAGAACGCCTTATGCCTTTTTCTACTTCATTCTAGATTAGCAAAGTTAGGTTTGCTTCAACTGGAAGGGTTGGTACCGGATCACCAAAGCGCTGCCTCGGCGGATTGTTGGGTGTATCGAGGAATCCAGTCATGAAAGAGAAGCGGCCGTCTTTGAGGGGGGCACATGGGGTGTGCGGCTTGTTGGCAATTTTGGTTCGCCTTTGTGCTGTAATGACAGCGGCATGCATGATTACCTCTAGCGACGACGGGGCAAATGGATGGGCGTTGGGTTGATCGCAAGTAATTGATGCTCAAATCGAATGAAGAATGGAATTCATGTCAGGTGGTTCCTCGCTCACGCTTCTGTCTGGACTTTTCGCTTGCACCTCGGAGGGCCGGAATTGGTCCGAAGGCTCGAATCTGGAACTGAAATAATCGAGTAAACAAATGATATCGATTTTGCAAAAACAGCTACTGAACAAAGGAGCTCAAAGTTTTTCATAGCAAGTTCATAGCCCCTTCCAGTTCACCTCATGCTTCCTTCCCTCCCACCCGCCAATCTTCCATCCCTACCTGAACTCTTCAACTGGGCTGACGTAGCCCGAAACCTACCTATCTAGCCATTGTAGTAGGATATATGTATTAGTTCCCGCGGCTGGATTTTCGTGGCAAGCTGGCAGGATGGCGCAAGCGGGCAAAGGCGTTGTCAGGAACGGTGCCCCTCCCCTCATCTCTCCCGTAACCCCCGGCTCTCGTGGACGTTGTACGTTCGAACCCGGTAGCTGTAAGTCCACATTTTTTTTTGGCCCTTCTTTTTGTTCTCATCATCGCTGAGTGTATTTTGTACTGCTAATGGGGGGATTTTTTTCTTTTTTTCCTTTTCACCTCACTTTTGCGGAATGTGGACACGTTGATCAGACTTCTCTAATTGAAAGTAGTTCCTCTTCTTCTCGGGCTGCGTCAACTTGGATGATAAGATTGGATTGTTGGGAAGTGAGCAAGCGCCGCTTGAGATACCTGCACACCTGCATCAAGCGTACCTACTTCTAAATACATGACATGCATTCGACCTTCCCTGTAGTGAATCTTCCTGCATGAACCACACACTCTACAATCGGGTTCGGTAAGCAGGCAAGTACCGTCTTAACAACCGAACCTCAAACTCCCTGTACTTCCCCTCTGACAACTTCTTCATTGCCGCATGAAGGTTCCTGGCCCCCTTATTCTCATCGGTCGAGAATGCTGCCTTCTCAAGCTCTTTAATAATATTGCCAGCCCCTGCACGCTTAACCGCGCCGAAGTCAGCTACAATCAAGAACATCCCCCTATTCCGCTCTGCTTGTTCACCCTTGATTTCTCTCATCCATGGATCCCTCTTCAATCCGTTTTGCTCCAGCAGCAAAGGGCGAACGTAGGCCCAACGACTGCCAAAATTCTCGAAATGCTTGCACACATCATTGTTTCGACATGGCCTCTCTCCTGTGCATGGCAGGGCCTGTCTGCACGGTATGCACGAACAGGCCGTGCAGCCGAGGGCAATCTGTACGTAGTACTTTGAATGCCATCCATAAACTGTTAGCATAGGCCCGTGATATCGGCCACAATTTCGAAAGGAGTGGGTGGCTTACCTTCGAACTTCCGGCTCCTAGGCACATGGTGTCTTGGATATGGCAGCGGCCAAAGCATGCGATGCGTACCTAGCGTATCATAGAGATGCTCTTTGAATCCTTGAGTCCAGTCGATGTGTGCGTTTTTGAACTTGGGCTTCTATGAGGCTTGTGGGCCGAATCTTGTTTGTTTTTGCAATGGGAAGTATGCTTTCCAAGTGGTAAGCTTGTCTCCGGAAGGAAACCGATGAGAGCGCATCAAGCTCACTATAACCAGTGTTATAATAGACCGCTCACTTGACACACTGCTTACCATGTTCATTCCCGTTGTTCCTTGCGGTACATGTATGTCCAACGAGTTGGCTCTCATCAATGGACATTTTTCGTTGGTAATTCTGGCGCAGACCTTTATGGACATGGGAAAATGGGCGAGTGTCCATGTTGGTGATCGACACGGACATTTGGGGAGCGCCAACCACATTTTGCCCCTTGCTCTTTTTCTTTCTTTCTTTTTTTTTTTTTTTTTTTTTTTTTTTTTTTTTTTTTTTTTTTTTTTTTTTTTTTTCTTTTCTCCTTTTCCGGCTGCCTGTAGCTGAGCAAAGAATCAGACCAAGTCTTCAAGACGGAGACAGTAATTTTTCTCCGCTGTGTTTAGGAGGTAGTACATACAAAAAGGCATGTAATCACCCGAGATTGATTCCAAGTGGAAGCGGCAAAGGCCTTTCTTCTATATCAGCTACGTATAGTTGGGGTGGGAGTCACACTTTTAGAACTGTTTCATCTAGGTAAGGTACCTACCTATACCTAAATGCTACTTGGAACAAGACAATCTCTGTACCCAAACGTCCTCGTCCATCCTGTCAGGCCTTGTGAACAAACCAAACCCTGGAGATGCCTCTGTGAGCCGTCCGACACCTAGGAAAGATAGAGGAAACAGAAAGGAAATCGTGAACATGTCCCAAATGCATCCTCCTACAGATTAACGCCCTGGCCTCAGTATACCGATCGCTAAAGGTACCTATCCTTCCCCAAGCCACACACCAGTTCAACAGTCCCTCTCCAACGAGCTGGTTCCGCGTCTTCACACCAGCAATGCCTTCTTTTCATTGAGTAGAGACTCGGCATAAATTGAATGAACATATTAGCCCTCCTCGTGAAAGATAGCTCGCGGCTACCATCAAAAGCCGTGCCATTATTTAGGGCTGGATAGGTGGAGCCACAGCGAACTTGACTTTGACCTTGTGTTTATCAAGATCGTCCATCAGAGTTCGAAGGCGTTTCACCCGGGTCTCAGAGGTCGGTCTGCTACCATGTCCGATATCCGCGCCCTTCCTAAACGCTTCCATTGTGTCATATCCGTTGCCCCTTACGATCCAGCAAAAATCGCCACGCAATTCAAATCTTCCGTCAATTGCTGGTTGGTCGGCATGCATTTGGATCATCTGATCAATGTCTGGTTTGTCTTTCAGGTATTGTTCGTCGATGGACGTCCACCGGTAGGCAAACGTTTGTGACCAGATACATGCCCCTGGCCGTCCAGGCTGACATTTCATGCATTTGAGGCCAAGCTTGATGAATTTATATTCCTATGTACGTATCTATTAGCTGACTGATTCGTACCAACGATGCTTCCGTGAGTGTTGTTTACATTCGCGTCCTTTTTCCGGGCAAACTTCGGCTTGCTGGATCCTTTTCGGGTAGACTCCTCCGTGTCCGACTTGCCGTTACTGTGACCCATTGTTGTGCTTTAAGAGCGCTGTGACTGCCGATATAACTTCTTCTAGTCGAGGTACACTCTTCCGCGATTTTGAAACCGAATGATAAGACAGGTAGTCGATATGCTAGAGGTAGTCTGATGCCTCGGAGTGAACCTGGTGAGAGCGAACCAAACCCATTATAGCTGGACAGCCCATACATAAGACCGCTCTCTAAGTTAACCAACACGACTCATCATTTCTATTTTCTCTACTTCTGTCCTTGCGGTGTCTCCAACGAGCTGGAGCGCGTTCCTTGGGCGGTTATGTTGGTGCTGATGAAAAGATGAATACTTTCAACCGGGTGAATGACCATTATGTTAGTGTTCAAAAGCATAGAGCGGAACAGCATTTTTCTACTTCGTGTCTTTGTGTGGCTTCGGCTGGTTGAGCGAGGGGCCAGACCAAGTCGTGATAAAGGACAAAGAAACCGTTCTTGGGTAGAGGTACCTCTGGGCAGGTAACCGCCCGGATCGTTTCCGACTGGAAACGGTAATTGGTTTTCTTTGATGTCGGTTGGTTGGTCTACGTTTTGTCCTAAGCTTGGTATTATGACCTTGATCGAGGTTCCAAAGGGGGGTAATAGATTGACCGGAGATGGGCTATGTATGGGAGCGCTTACCTTTGAGGAGATGTGGGTCATGTGGCTTTTGTGAATTCCATGTTTCTCAAGACACATCAAGACAACTGTCCATGTCCCTATCGGGTACGATGTGGTTGAGGAAGCCCTCATGGAACAGAAACCCTGCCTCTTCAATTCTGCCACCGTCATCATACATCTGTATTATATTACCCGAGCTCGTTGCGATGTCCAAACCCAAGTAATCTGCTGTCCACTAAACCAATATCGATATCTAGCTGGCCGCTGTCTTTCGTGTTAGAATTGGGAAATACTGCTAAACAGGAGAAACTGAACGCCGGCGGTATTCATCCCTGCGTCGTAGTGAAATAACAAAAATTATTCCATATTTGGGAAATAGGAAATGCCCCTAGAAGTAAAGCGCCCTGACCCAATACCGAAAACACTGTACCAAATTTTTACGAACTATACGAACCCCAAAACGTAGTGAGTTTGGTGATTAAAGAAGGAAGAAGAGGAAGAAAGAGAAAGAAAGAAGGGAAGGGAGCCTTCGATCTAAATACCTGCTCAAACCTTGGCTTCCCTTAATGCTGCTTTAATGCTGCATGAGTGCAGCTGCACACCATGCTCGGTAAGGAGCGCTTTAGTGCAACTGGGTGGGAGCGATCCGAACTGGACCTAGAGGTACCTATTGTAAGCGCCCGGGCCCGAAATTGAGGGTCTGCCCTTTATCGAAGCTGCAAATGGCTTTCTTGGACGTCCGGTTGTTGGGGCGGGAGCATCGAGCTTGGAGCTGGCCTTTGTAATTGTTGCCTCTACCTACAATCGGCACGGGTACTTGGTCTACAAATGAAAATGGTAGACACGAGCTGGGTTAGGGGAGCGCCACCCTTTGCTGAGGTATGACGTCCAATGAGGCTCCCGTCTCTCCTTCAATTCCATTATATCACAGAATGCGCGAAAAATGCCAACGGCTTGTACATCTTCAGCAGCTTCTTCTCGGCTGCGTCAACCTCCTGCTTCAATTTTCACTAGCCCGCCCCCTTGTACCAGCATAACTGGACAGCCCGACCGATGCTTGGCTTCGAATTAAATCAAAAAGGAACAAAATGAAAAGAAGGGGAGAGGGAACCATAAGCTGAATCAAAACAATACATCGCAATAGCGGTACCTGTGCTTCGGGAAATCAGGTTGGCCGCCATGTTTACAAGCCAGTCTTCTGATATTGTCCATCCTCTCCCATGTCAGAATCTTCTTCCATGACAGAAATCTCATAACATTTCCGGGAAGATGGATCACCAAAATCAGTATCCGCGGAAGAAACCGAAACCGTATCCGTTGTATCCGTGTCCTCCCTCATCAGAGGCGTACAAATCTCCTCCTTTTCCTGCACATGAATCCTGTTCTCCATGATCGCCAGCGTCGCTTTCTCATTCGCCCGAGTCGTGTTCTTTCTCGCCAGAACTGTCGTCTTCCTTTCCGCAGTCGTGTTCTCCTTCTCCTCCGGAGAAGGAGAAGGCTCAAGATCAAACCAAAAAACCTTCCCCTTCGTTCCCCACCACAGAGGAATACCACCACGGTCCGATTCCAAACAAGACAGCTCAGTAAGCTTCTTCATCAAATCGAGCGGATGATTTCTCTCCCTCATCATTTCATCGCAAATATGCCAAGTGGCTTCCGGCACGAGCCTCCCAGACTTCTCCTTCTTCAACTTGACATCTTCGACCGCCTGGCAGAAATTCCCACGGAAATAAATTCGAGCGTCTCTTGATCCAACCGTCTTGAGATAATGGTGCAGTTCGTACATGCCCACCACGTTCATGTTGTTTCCGATGGCTTCGGCAGTTACTCTATGTTCGATACATGGAGTAATCCATAAATGTGTTTTCGAACACCGAGTGCAGAAGGCGAATACTTTCGGTTTATACACGCCCTATGATTGCGATTTTCAGGGTTAGTCAGAAGAAGACACACTTGTAGGGAAGATAAGGTAAGGTAAGGTAGCCGGGCGTCTGTAAAGAAGGAACACTCACATCTTCTGTTGACATTCCGCAACCCATCGTGGCTTTTTGTAGTGTAGAGGTACCTTATCTAGCAATCAGTGACACCTTGTTCTGTCGCGGCTTGCTGCAGGATCGTCAGTTGAAACCGGTCATCGATGTCTTGTGGTTGGTTTCCCAAAGTAAGACCGGTCAGAGAGCAGCAGACTCATTATACCTAAATACCCCATTGCTGAATGCACTGTCCTAGCCATTCCGGTTCCCGTAGTGAATATAAATGTGTTGGCAATTTTGGTGTATGTCGATACAGGAAGCTCGGCGTTTGACCATTGTCGTGTTATTTTCCAAGACCGAGCAGAGCGCTAATGATGTTTTTCCAGTTCCTTTTGTCTGTTTGATCTCCGAGTGTCATATTACTTGGCGCTTCAGAGAGACGGGAACAATGGCGGAACGGGGAAGAAGATTGGGAAAGCGGGAAGGAAGGGGAGTGGGGAGAAGGGACGGGGTAAGGTCGCGAGGACGGACAAAGGAAGGAACATTCTTCAAGTAAGTACCTACCTTAGCTACGCGCCGGGCCCGGGCTCCTGGTTCCGACATTCGTAGATTCTGCAAGTGGTTTCTCTGAATTCCGGTACTTGGGGCCGGACTCGGGTCTGGAGCCGGTATTGGACATGTCAGCTCTGCTACACGAGGATGGCTGGATAGAAGCTAGATAAAGGAGTGATGCTTGCCTTTGAGGAGTTATTCTTCGGGGCTTGAATCGGCCTTGGAATCAGAGGTGCTTCTAGCCCAGACAAGTATGTGCCGTTGCTTCTTGCTATCAAGCGGACGTGTTCAAGACGATGCCGGCATCAATGATACTCGGTTACAATGTGTGGAATAGAAACTCATCAAGAACTCAACGCCAACGCCAACACCATTCCATCGCTCCTATCAAACACACCGCTCCCGTCTTATAGACCAAGTTCGACGGGACGCTACAACTCAACCATGTGATACATTCTCTGCTAAACTGCCCTCTAATAATCAACGACTGCTTGCGCTCCGTTCCTACAAAAGCTTAATAACAAGAACCTCTCTCTCATACCTAAAATCCGCACGACGAGCTTCCCCAGCCTGATTCAACCGCATAATCAACAAATCCGGATTCCATTCATTGGAATACAGTGCATTAATAACAATATCAATGCTGTCCTTCTCCGAGTTCGACTTCTTTTTCCGGCAGAAATGGCCTCTCAGCTTAACTTTAGCAACTCCTCCCTCTCCATACCATCGGAGATGATCGTACAAATAGGAAATACCGGACGTCTTCGAGTGGTTTTTCAGGTCGCTGTCGAATACCTCAACCGTGTGATCGCCCTGCATCCACGAACGTGTATTTGAACACCAGAGGTGTTTATTATTCGTATTTCCTGAACAGTGACTGCAACAGGCATTTACTAGCGCATAATACACCCGAGGTTGGGGTTGGGAAGCGAGAAACGCGTTGATTTCTCGATTCCTCTGCCTTGGGTCGATGTATTTCTGTGTTTCGGGTTAGAGGATGCTGCGCTAGTAATCAGTCGGTTGCAAAGAAACACTTACATAATCGTTGTCGTCGATGTGACGCTGTGTTGAATGTCAGAGGAAGCCGCGCTGGAAGCAGGTCGGTTGTAAAAGAGCACTTACATTTTTAGTTTCGGATTCACTATTACCCATGATAGCAGCTTTGCTTGGAGTAGGTCAAGTGATCGAGATGGATCGTCTACTTTCGCTGGGATCTTGTCGGGATCTTGAGTTGAAACCAGTCATCAATGTCTTCGTTTGGGTTTCTGCAGCAAGACCGGTAACAGACCCTCGAGGCCCCTTATAAACCGGCAAGCTGCTCGTCATATTTGTTACCATTGCGACTTGAAGCAATCGTACTATTCCAACTGCTCCAATACACCTTGTGTTTGGTAACAACAACATTGTTGGCAGTCGAGACCCATGTTGATGTTGAAAGGCGGATGTGTGCCGTCGCCGCCCGCATTGGTTGTAGATTCTGCTCGAAACCAAGCAGAGCGCTAACGATGTTTTCCACTTCTCTACTCTGCGAAGGTCATATGACATGGCGTTGGCAAGAATAATGGCGGGCACGGGAGAGGGACAAACTTGAGGTTCCGAGTAGAAGCGGCACCTGGCTTTCTTTGACGTCCGGTAGGCATGTAAAGGTCTGGCCGTCGCCGCGTGGCAATGGTGAGCGAAAATCGTAGTAAAGCACTGGGATGTAGTTGGCCGTCAAGTACAGTATCTGCCGATGCGTTCACTTGAGCCGCATCTCATCGAACTACCGACGACAGGGGTTGAGACCTGGCAGATGAAGATCTGACGTAGGGGCTGCTCCGGACCAAGAACCGGAGAGTAGATGTGGTGACAAAATACGCGCCGAAGCTGTGAGGTAGGTCAGCTGCTAACGTTTTCATTGTCCGTGAAAGAATCTGGGGTAATAATGGAACTTTCCAGAGTAGTTGGCGGGTAGTAGGTTGTTGGTCCGTTGCGGTTGGTGGTTCGTGTTCCATTTTCGGCACACCCCCATTCCCATCCTATCGATCTGTACACGGGCAAGATATCTCCAACGCATAACCCTCGAGGCCGCTGTGTCGCTTGACTTAGGACTAGTAGCTAGTGTTCATGGACGATGCGAGCTGGGCCTGAAACAAGAGGTATATGTATCGCTATCATTTGTAAACATTATAAGCCATTGCCTGGTTTCGCTCGGGATTGGCGACTGAACGGACGCCCCAACTCCATCCTTCCAGAGCATGATACACGCTCGTATATTAATGCTCATATCCTTCTTTCATCATCGTTGGTGAATGTATTCCCCATTTTGCCTCTTTCTTGAGTCCCGATCAGCAGCTTGATGGTTGGTTTGTGGAACCGAATGTGAGACTCCTGTGGACCGAGTTCCACATCTTCGAAGACTAACTCTCGTGGGGGTAGGATTTGCCCATCGGTCATCCCAGGTAGTTCCAGCTTCTTAACCGCTCTGTGTCCGAATTTGGTGCTGGCCTCATCCAGGAACATCAAAAGAGCCTCTGGTGTTACTTGGTCTGACTTTGCCGTGGCATCGCTTTCGGGCGAGACTTGGCGGGTGTCGCCGCCCTCCTCGGCTACTACTGTGCTCGCATCCTCATCGACCAACTCCTAGCTGTTCCTCGAATATACGCTCTCCTAGTCGTCCTCGGGAGGAAGTTCATCGTCAATGTAGCGTACGAGAGTGACGCGCATCTCGGTCGTATCGTTACCCCTGAGCACGTCGCTGATGAAGTGGGTCTCGACTTGCATTTGTACCATCTCGAGAGCGCCCCGTAGTACACCGCAAAGAATGTTGGAGAACCAGAGCTCGTCTTGGGCCCGGCCGTCATCGGGGAGTTCGACAAAGTCGGCGAGGGGGTTCTCGTCGAAAACGAGGGAGAACTGTTTGCTGTCGCTCGTCCAGTTTGTGATTGTCGGGGTGACGTTGAGGAATATCTTGAAGCCGACCTGTGGCAGAAAGGGTTAGCAAGGTGTATTGCGCGCTGTTGGCATCGGTGAGGACTTGCCTTGGCGATCATCTCTGCGGTTTCGCGGAAGTTGGAGCACCGGCGCATCGTGTTGGACTTGGCCAGGTAGTCTTCGATCAGACGGAGGCCAATGTTATAGCCCATCTTGTCGAGCTGCTTGTTGACTTGGGAATAGTCCTTCTCAAAGTCCTTGCATATCTGCGCAACGATGGTTCCGTACGTGAGGACGACTAGTTCGGCGTTAACTTTTTCGATCCTCGTCCTGCCTGGCAGTTAGCACTGCGAGGGCATCTTGGTGTCGAGGGGTCAGGGGCGATCATACTTCCAGATCCTGCGGAGTAACAACCAGCTGTTAGCACACAAGAACAAAAAGATGAAACACTTCCATGATGCCGTGTTGGTTGGGACCTGACTTACTCTTCCCCTAGACGGGATGCTTTGCTTGCTGACATTGTGAATGCTGGGGGCCAGAAGCCCGGGGAGCGTCTATATGACTAGACTGAGGAGGTAAGTTGGTGCGCAAACAAGTGCTCCAGACGCGATGGTAGCGAAATTCAACCGAGATGTGAACGGTGATGTGGTTGCTATTCTAGGCGGTGGGATTGTGCCGCGAGAAGACGGGATGGAACTTGGGGACCTCGATGGAAGCTGGAGACGGGAGTGGAAGCCGCGGGCGACTGCCCCGCTGACAGCGATGATGGCTGGTCCGGGGCAGGCACCACAGGCACTTAGAGCAAGGGTTCGACAACGGGAGCTGGGGCCCCACAGCCTTCTAGCTTGATGGGGCTTAGCCTTACAGTGGCTCCAGGTGTCGCAGCAGGGAACTGACGTGAAAGTCAAAATCGCCAATTCGCGACGGAGAGCGGGCAAACCAAAAATCCACAGTTGCTTCCTCTGACATCAACATAACCGCCTGTCGTGTTGCCTTTTCGTCCACTACTACCATCACCCCGAACCTACAGTCAACCATGTCCGCCGAAAAGAGACCTGCTTCCGATGACCCCAGCGGGGGTGGTCAGCTCGTCAAGAGACCCAACCTGGGCTCGAGTCGCGCCCTCACCAGGACCAGCGCGACTGGCAACAGCGGTGCCCTTATCCAGACAGCTCCCCGTACGAGCGCCCTCCAGGCTCCATTGATGGAGCTGTCCGGCCACTCGGGCGAGATCTTTGCGGCCAAGTTCGACCCTACCGGCAACCTCATAGCTTCCGGTTCCATGGACCGGTCCATCAGTACGCCCAACTTACATCAACTGTAGCCATTGACAATTGGGGACAGCTTACTAACAAGTAACGATGACAGTGCTCTGGAGAACCTACGGCGACTGCGAAAACTACGGCGTCCTCAACGGCCACAAGGGCGCCATCCTCGACCTCCAATGGTCGCGCGACTCCGAGATCCTCTTCTCCGCCTCGGCCGACATGCACCTCGCCAGCTGGGACCTCACATCCGGCACAAGGATACGGCGCTACGTCGGACACGAAGAAATCGTCAATTCGCTCGATATCTCGCGACGCGGCGAGGACCTGCTCATCAGCGGTAGCGACGACGGGACGATTGGCATCTGGGACCCGCGAACCAAGAACGCGGCCGATTATATCGAGACCGACTTCCCCATAACCGCTGTGGCCATGTCGGAGGCCGGTAACGAGATCTACTCGGGAGGAATCGACAACGACATCAAGGTGTGGGACGTGAGGAAGATGGCGGTGGTTTACTCGATGATTGGACACCAGGATACTGTCACCACATTGCGGGTGTCGCCAGATTCGCAACAGCTGCTTTCGTACGCCATGGATTCGACAGCGAGGACATGGGATATCAGGCCGTTTGCCCCTGCGGATAGGCATATTCGCACGTTTGATGGTGCGCCGCTGGGTCTGGAGCAGAACCTCATCAAGGGAAGCTGGGATAAGGATGGCAAGAAGATTGCTGTGGGCGCTGGTGATGGCACTGTGGTCGTCTGGGAAAGCGCCACTGGCAAGCTTGCGTACAAGCTGCCGGGTCACAAGGGAACGGTCAATGTTGCCGAGTTCTCTCCGGGCACTGACCCTCTTAGTAAGTTTGCTGTGTCTTGGTTATCATTCGCTGTAGCTAACCTTGTTGTAGTTCTCTCGGCGTCGTCCGACAGGACCATGCTTCTCGGCGAGTTGAAGTAGGGAACCAACTTGTCCATGGGGGTTTCGCACAAAAGCCGAAAAAAAAAAAAAAAAAAAAACGGCACAGGCAAAGGAGCAAAGGAAGTAGCGAGCAGGTACCGTCAAGGTTCAGCCGTGCCACGAAGAAATATTATCTGAAGCAGTCCGGAAACGGCCAGCGTTAACTGCGCAGATCTCGCACAAATCATTGCCGGCCCCGACTGGCTACTGGCAGAGCATGACGAACTGCGTCGGCAAACTAGGGAAGAAGAGGTTGGGGTTGGATAAGGGTACAACGCTGGTGGTTCAGCATACCCGGTATAATGTCACAAAAGGAACAGGTCGACGGACGCATGGCGTAAGGAGTTATTTACAAGGTGCATTCATCATTCGCAACTAGATACCATGGAACTGGAAGACTCAAGACTTGAGCCGGTGGCTATAAAGCATTGGTCATCCGACACAGCATATACCTAATCTGCATTCATCGCCATGGTTTAAGGTTAACAGCAATCAACATGAGGCCGGCGAGGTCTCGGTGTTTTAAAAACACCTATCAACCGCAAACGGCGCTGTTCATTGGATCCTCTCATCAACTTCCCTGGGTTCCGTGCCGATACTACCAAACCCATATATATATAAACCCAGCTATAACCACCCATCAACCATCATCAAATACGTATTTCACTAGCCACCATGCTCCCTCGGCTCCCTCAGCTCCCTCAGTCTGCCATCAACCAATCTGAAACGGCCCTTGGCAATCCCCATCCTGCGCCTGAAACGCCTCACGGCCCTGATGGTCGTAAGCTCACCAACACTTCTCAGCCAATCACTTACCGCTTCGCTTACCCCTTTCTGACACTTTCAGGGCCGGCGAGGGGCGTGTAAGCCAAGACCCCGTCCAATGAGGAGAAGCCCTGAATAGCATCGAGAAGTCGCAACAAATCATTTCTGGTATTGGGAGGAAATATCAAACGCGTGCATGTGAATGGTAGTGTAGATGCAGGCTGTAAGGTACCGTTTTTTTCCTGTGTGGGCTGTGATTGTCTTGCAGCAGCATCTTGTCACGAGATCACCGAGAACACGACTTCCAATCAACACCCATCCGGAATACTTGGTTGGTCTGTACGTCTTCTTCAGCTCGACCTTCTGTACAACCTATCCCAATGGAAGGCTTGGGGTCCAGAGAGTCGGAAACCTTATTGTCCCTCGTATGCAAGGGGAAGGCGTCACATCACTTTCTCCCCCCTGCTCTTCTTCTTCTTACAACTATGCTTCTTTTTGTTTTCTGTTCCTGCTGTTCCATACCCCTGCATACAAGTCCTCCACCCCTGACCGGTTGGTCGTCTCGTCATACCCAGAGGCTTGTCATCCATAGGATATCAAGCACAGCCTTGTAACGCATCCATCCATCGGTTCCATGGTCCGTCTGAATGTCCCACACCCACATGGAGACCCCGTACCTCTAGACAGTCTTGTTTCTATCCCTCCTGAAACAAAGCCCATGGTTCGCTGTCGAGGACTAGACTTGCGCTTGGTGTGTTTACCACGACACGTCAACTCTTTTTTTTCTCATACCATTTTCTCTCCGAGTCCTTTCTTGCCTCTCAAGTCGAAGCTGTGTAACCCTCACTCGAGCTGGTCACCAACCTATCACCTAGCTGGCTAGGATATGAGCTTTCACACAGCTGTCGACAGTCACACACTCTTTTAGTCCAGCTATACCCCATACCTACCCCAGGCTCCCGAACGGCCACCGAACGGGCCGCTTCTTGCTCTTCACCTTTTTTTTCTTTCTCTCTCATTACCCTTCTTTCTTCCTTCATTCTCTCGAGTCTTACTCACGTCGCCTTCGTGCTTTGAAGTGCAAGTGTTACCTGTTCATTCCCTTGGTAGCACGGACTTGCATCTTACCATCTCATCTTCCTTCATTCCCTTCGTCTTTCGAATCTGGAATTCGAAGATATCCATCCATTCCTTCGGACAAGGAAAGCGACGATACAAGCGACAAACATACGAGATACAAAATACGCAGGCCTGGAGCCGGATATTTGTTTAAGTGATACCCAGAGAGAGACAGAGACAAAGAGGACAAGACTTGTCAGGCGACGCTACGACACACGATAAGACGACGATACGAAGCACAGCATGAACCGGGACTAACGCACGAATCAACCACAAACCAACATACACAACCATCACTTAGCAGCAGGGACTTTACCTTCCAATCTTCCAAAATGGACCGCTTCAACTTCCTTCCCCAAGGCCTCCGGCGGAACAACCCTGCTCCCGCCGACGGCACAGCAGGAACCGACCCCAACATCAACACCAACGGACAACCAGCCCCCCTCCCAGCAGTCTACAACCAGAACCAAAACCAAAGGGCCCAAAACCCCTACACCTACCCCGACTCCGTCTCCTCTTTATCTTCGGACGATGAGTACACCGACGACGATCTCTACGAAGACGAAGATGTTTACTCTGTGTCCTCACAGTCTTCTGATACCGTCCCCCTATCACCCCGTAGCCGACAGCAGCGAGGACAGCCAAACTATCCATCCAGCAGCACCCTCAACCACCGGTCCCAAAACCAGAACCAGAACCAGAACCAGAACCAAAACATGAACGCACAAGACGACCTCTACTGCGACCTCGAAGCGCAGCTAGGAATCCACCCTGCCCTCCGCGTCCCACCAGGACCGGGCAACAACATCATCCCTCCCAACTTCCCCCCTCCCCCACCGATTCCTCAGTCTCAACAAGAAGAAATGGCCGAAGTCGAGCGCCGTTCTTCCAGCCGTTTCTTTCTTCCCAGGATGTCTTTCCGCTTTCTTGGCGGCGGCGGTGGCAGGCCAAGGCCCGCCAGTAGTCACTACTCGGGTGATGGGCTGCCGCCGGCTACCGAGGTGAATTTCCCTGCTTCTTCTTTTTCTTCTGGACGTGCTGGACATGGACATGGGGCGGATTTGCCAGTGTCCACACCACCGAAAAGTCCGGCGTATAACTTTGGGATCGGCGAGCAGCAGTTGCCGAGTGCGAGGTTGCATGTTCCTGGTGTGGAGAGGACTGAGAGTAGGCCTAGTAGGGATAGGTCTTCTTCTTCTCAGGGAAGATCGCATGGTGAGCGTGAGCAACATGAAGAAGGGGGGAGGGGGGCGTCGAGGTATGGGTTTGGGTTACTTGGCGGCGGCGGCGGGAGAAGACGCGCTGCTGCCAGTCGGGAAGGGCGGACAGTGAGGGTGACTGAGCCGAGGAGGACAGCTACGAGACGGCATCGGAGTGAGAGGGATGGTGAGCGCCGTGAGCGCCGCCGTAGGGAAGGAAGTGGCAGATCTCGAGCAGCAGCTGCTTCTGGTCATCGAAGCCGGTCTCATCGCTCGAGGAGAGATCCCGGCCGCCGCCGCTCGGGTACGACAGCTGGAACAGGGCGATACAGCAGAGATGCCCGCGACGACGAGCGGCGAAAGCGGAGAAAAAAGAAGAGTTCACATTCTCACTCAAGAAGACATGAAGGTTCCGGATCGCACTCGCACTCGCACTCGAGGTCAGCGACAGCGCAAGGGTCCTCAGAACGGGAACGGAGGAGGAAGAAGAGAAGAGCACACGCACACGCATCCTCGCCGCCGAAACACTTTCTGTTCTGTTTCCCGTGGGTCAGGTCACGGACGAGGAGGACGTTGATTTTGAGGTCTTTTGTCTCGGGCTTGTTTTTGGCTTGTTTGCTTATTATTTGTGGGTTTTTTTCCCCCTCCCTTCTCTCGACTCCAGTCTCTACCCTCAACTCTCGCATATGCCGCCCTCTACCTCTATATTATATCTGCCCTATTCCCTCTCCTATGCCTCCATATCTCCCTCTTCTCTCCCCGTTCCCTCTGCCCTCTCCCTTACCATCCCGTCCTTTCCCTAGGTTACCATCAATGTTTGACCACAGCCATGCTAACTCACCGTAAACCAGACCTCGCCCTAACCCTCTCCCACACCATCTCCTCCAACGAATTCACCATCTCCATGATCCTCGTCGTCGTCCTCGGCTCCATCGTCTTTCTCCACAGCGTCGTCCGCCTGATCATGCTGGCATTTCATGTTAGGGGCGCATCATCATCATCATCTGGGCGCAGTCGTCACAAGCCCAAAGACGACATGGACCTCGAAACTGGACAGGCCCATAGAGGTACCACCCTTCACGAATCAGGAGGACCACATGCACCATACAATGTTGTCGATATCCACGCTGCCGGGCCCGCTGGTCCCTACGCCATCCCGCCTACGCCTATTCGTGTGGTTCTCGCGAGAGATGAAGAAGCTGCGGGCATCCCGAGTGAGGCGGCGGTGGTGAAGCCGCCTGAGTATGGGCAGTGGAGGGAGAGTGTGGTAAGTTCCCTTCCTTTCTGTTCTTTTCCCCCCTTTTGTTTTTCCGGGTTTTTGTAACCAGACAGATTAACTGACCTGACATGTTGTCACAGAGAGTCGACCCAAACCGCATCTACTGGATGCGCAACGAGGCAGTCAGTCCCGCTCTTCTTCCAAGCGAGCACGAGCAGGAGGCCGGTGCCGGGTTTGGTTCCGGTTTTGGTTTCGGTTCGGAGGAGGGGGACGGTGCTGCTGCTCAATCCAGGCCCTCCAGGACTGGCACTGGTAGCAGCAGCAGCAGCAGCAGCAGCAGCAGGGACGCAGACGGCCCTACTAACCCGGGAACTCTCAGGAGGCCCCCGTCGTACAGCTCTGATGATGGTGTTAGTTATGTGGTTGAGGCGCAACCGAGATCTATTGCGCCGGTTGGGGATGTACCGATTGCGACTGCCGGCGGGAACAGCAGGGCTGGGAGGCGGTTGGCGTGAGAAACTTGTTCAGTTAAATTAGGGTTGGATATGTACCTAGTAGGTATAGACAGACAGACAGACATACAGACAGACTGAAACACGGGCGATAGGTATCCATCCCGAGTCGTTCCGGGTTTTTATTCCGCTAGCCTGGCTGCCTCCGACCAGGCCAATTGCTCCGTTAGACTCAATAAGATTATCGAAAATGGCCGTCGTACGCCTCCTCATAAGATGGTGGAGATGATGATGGCAGTCGCTTCTTCTGGCTCTGGGCTCTGGAGCGACAAATGAACGCGGCCACACGCGGTACCTATAGGTTCAACCGGTTTTGACGGGGACTGCTGCTGCTGCTGCGGAGAGTCACGGGGCCGAGGGAATCGTTGTTGTGGTAGAGCTGCCCTCGTCGTTCCTGTTGTTTTACGTTGACAATGCAGGCATTCAATGTATACAACGTTGGCAATCGCGCCGGTATCCCCGGTGTATCTCGAAAGGTAAGGTACATGTATCTCCGGTAGCGGGAAACCATTGATTGACTATCCAGTAGTACAGTCCACCTATTATCGAGTCCACGATGACTTGGAGCGGCCAGAGAACAGCCATGAAGTTGGTCGTCTCGGCTTTATTAGTCTTTTGAGCTGCCCGATTTTTTGAAGCATCTACTGTTGGGACGAGGGGGGTTTGTAGGTCACGGCCGAGGACGCCGATGCACAATATTCTTTGTATGCGGCCGTTCAAGCGGATTCCTACGGCGATGAACACAAACATGGCACAAGTCCGCATGAACCAGGGCGGCCACGAATAGTACCCTGTTAGGGATTCTGCTGACGTTGGTATGCCGCGGGCATGTAAGCGTGGCTTCGTCAATCGGAGTAGATAATGCGAGTGAAATTTGGGCAAAACCCCTAACAGATCATGAGAGAGTGGGAGAGCACGAGAAAGGAATCAAACTGGCTGGAATATAAATCCATATTGTCCTTGTGGGACGTGGTCCTTTCTGCAGCTGGGACATGGCACATTTCTGTACAGCAGCATGAACAAGTTTGTGGTCCTGAGGTTGGCATTTGTTGAGTGTCCGGACATGCACATGCAAGTCCGTATCTGGCTGTATGCCCACAAGAGGCATGAGAAACGTGTCGAAACAAAAGGTTCGGGTTAGGGTTGGCCATGTGATGGTGTTGAAGCTTTGGCGGCTGATTTGAGCAAGAGTCGGCGTTGATGTATGAGAAACGATTAGATGGGTTCGAGGTCAATCATGAGGTGTTGATGAAGCCTCGACTTGGTAGAGAAATCGAAACGACGTCGCTCTCTCTGACGGTCCCGGCAATTTCCCTTGGCTTGGGTTTTGTTACCAATCGCCCTGTGACCGCGGCGCCCTGCATGTCGGTTGCATTTCCCCAGGAGCCCAGCTGTCCAGGACCTGCAGCGGGGGTGGTTGTACAAGTGGGAATGAAGCGAGGGTAAACGGGTTCGATAACACTGCCGTGAGTGACATGTTGTATCATTGGAAGATGAGTGGACAAGCTCTGCAGGCACGAGACATGAAGGGTTCCGCCGGCAACGACCTTGAGGAGATAGATACGACCATGCAAACTGCCAGCCGCCAGCCGTTGTTCCTATCGGGCTGTTGCCGTCGCCATGCCTCGAGGATGGGGATATCCAGTCGCAGGCAATGGTGACCCTCGGTTTGCTCTAGCGGAAAAAGGAAGCTTCCGTGTCAGATGTCGCAACGGGCGCGTGTGATTCATGCCTTTTGGCTGTCTGTGGCTAGACTGGCAGGGAGGGCATCGTCGGTGCCATATGTGCCGCCCACGAGGGAAAGTGATGGGGCTTGGCCTGTTCCTGCGAATCCAATGTGAGGTCGAGATGTCGGGCAAGTGGAGCTCAATATTCCGAGTCCCTGCCTGTGCCCGGAGCACCAGCAGCGAGTCACCGTCACTGGAAAGAACACCAGACAGAGCACAAGGATACGATGTGGACGGTGGACGCCCGAGAGCGGACGAGTGCGTGCGGGCAGAGTGGAGCCTGCCAAGAGCTCCGAGTTTTTCTAGCGTGTGGTTTTATCTGACTGTTTGAGGTTCGTTGAGGTTGTTGCTCTGGAACTGTGAAAGAACACGATGACCCGTGGGCATGAAAGGAAGGAGCTTGGGGTTGGTCGTGATTGCAGTCAAGGACCAAGACAAACTGACAAAGAGCTGGACGGGAAATTAAAGGTCAAAGGAAAGCGATAGAGCATCGGGTCCCACTCATCTCTCCGAGTCCCGTCGTCGCCCGCCCGCAAGGGGAAAAAGAGTCCCCAACCACGGTTATTTTAGTCATCATCCCACGGGGAAACCGTGGCAGAAGAGGGAAACGCCTTCCCAAAAGCACAAGGCAAGGGGTCTGTGGTACTTTCCAAATACCTTGCCTCTAACCACTAGCCTGTTGAGACTAATGTTTAACCCACGCACAAGGTAACGTTGGGGGTGCAGCAGAGGTTCCTTTCATGTCTCTTTCCAGGAAGGTCTCGAGTGCGGTTCCCTGTCTTTCTGACCTTTGCTCAGTCAGTCAGCATCTGCTGCTGCTGCTGTTGCTGCTGGCTGGCCAAGAACCTGAGCGCAAGAGGCAGCGCATTGAATGGAGAGAGGCTCCAGTCTGCAGCGGGCACTCATCCTAGACTACTTGTTCCGTGCTTTCCGCCCCTCTTTCTCTTTCTTTTCCCTTCCTCCAGCATCGCTCCTTGGAATCATATCCCCAGCACAGGGTACGCTCGCTCCCGGTTCTCTCTTGGTGCTTTTTTGGTGTTGAAGTTGGTGAGAAGGTTGACCAAGTCGAAGAAGTTGAAGTTGAAAGAAGTTTTGTTGCAGGTTGTCAGAGAGTTTCCGAGTTCTTCATGTTTGGGTATCTGTCCTCTTTTATCAAAAAGGTCAGTCAAGCTTCTCCTCTCTTCTGCTCTTGTCACGGCGCGTTGCGGTGCCTTCAAGTTGCCTTGTTGCCGCCATCGAGCATGGCTGCCCTGCCTCAGGTCGCCCGTTTCCCCCGCCCTCCCTTATGGTACTACTGCCCGTCAAGCGCGCGTTGACGACGACGACGACGACGACAACAACAACACTATCGACAACATCCACAAGACAATAAAGAGGCGACAACTGGCCGACAAACATACACAAACTATCAGTTCTTATCCCTCGCTCTGGTTGTTGTCGCAAACCATGCGAGCGCCTCTGCATACCAAAACGACGGTCCAACCCCACTTTACCGCGCATTATCGCATCATCGGCTAGCACCTTTTTATCGAGCATGACTTCGTCTGGGAGAGTTGAAGCTCTGTCTTGTCGTCATACGCCACCACAACCGTAGCCGGGCATGGGAACATATATGTTGCGCAAGCTGAAGCGGGGTCAAGCAAGCTTCACGGCCTTGTGGTCGGCAAAATGCTAGCGCTCATGTTTTGGATCGGTTCAAGCGGTAGCTGATATGGGGCTGTCGGTGGCATCAATTCAGCGCATACAACCGGTCCGGGCGTCGAATCGGCAACTGTAGCGGACGGGCAGCGGTGCGACCTACACATGACCATCTGCATGCACTGATCAACGCCGGGTCGGACTTGAATCCTTTGTCCTGCGAGACCTACCTACAACGATAAGGGCTGGGCGCGGGGCACAGGAACTGGGCCAAGAGGCGACCTGTCAAGATGCTGCCTCAGCACTACTTCAACGGAATCAGATCTTCTCTAACCAGACAAATTCGCAGACCCTTTTTATATACATCAACCATCACCATGTCTTCCCTCTCTCGTCGCGCGTGCTACAAGTGTGGTGAGCTCGGCCACCACGCTGAGGCCTGCTCTTCCCCCCACAGACTCTGCTACAACTGTAAGCTATAGAATAGACCTCTCTTCCCGTCCCGCCTTCTAGACTCGTAACTAACACTGTGACACAGGCAAGCAGCCCAGTACGATTTCTCCGCCCCTGATTGGTAGCCCTACATCATGATTTTCTAACCTCCATCGACAGACCACGAGTCCAGCGAATGCCCTCTTCCTCGTAGCACCGAGGCCAAGCAGTGCTACCACTGCCAGGGCCTCGGCCACGTCCAGGCTGACTGCCCTACTCTTCGCATCAGCGGTGCCGGCTCTACTAGTCGCTGCTACAACTGCGGCCAGCCCGGCCACTACATGGTACGAAGCTCTTGATATCTGGCGATCCATGGTATGGCCCTCTGACTTGTCTTCTTCCCGCAGCGCGCCTGCCCCAACCCCCCCACTGGCGGTATGCCCCAGCGTGGCGCCCCCGTTGGCCGTGGCGGTTTCGGCGGTTTCGGCCGTGGTGGCTTCGTTGGCGGTGCTCGTCCCGCTACTTGCTACAAGTGCGGTGGGCCTAACCACTTTGCTCGCGACTGCCAGGCTCAGGCCATGAAGTGCTACGCTTGCGGCAAACTCGGCCACATCTCCCGCGATTGCACCGCTCCCAACGGCGGCCCCCTCAACACTGCCGGCAAGACCTGCTACCAGTGCGGTGAGACCGGCCACATCTCGCGCGACTGCCCCAACAAGCCCCACACCAACGGCGAGATCAAGCAGGACGACCTGAACGTTAACCACGCTGGCCCGGGTCTCGCTGCTGCCCCCGTCCCCCCCGTTGCCCCTGTCGCTTAGGCAGCTGAACAGACCAACGGTGATGGCAGTCCGCCCACGAGTGACGGCAGTCCTCACATCATCGCTGACACCCATGTTACAGCGGAGGGGTTCTTGGACTAGCCATCGACATTACCACATTGTTTTATTCCCTTCTTAATACGCTTATGTATGCCTTTACGAACGAATGCAGCGGTCAAAATCTCGGCGTCCACGGTTCTCGATATATACACAATCGGCTTCATGCTCTTTCAGCACAGGGACACGACGGCACGGAAAACAAAACTTTCAAAATCGGAACGTTTCCTCCACTTTTATGGCAGCTCACGTAGGCACTTCACGGCACGGTTTTTACCCTCTCACTTGGACACAACTTCATGATACCCCGAAATTGACGAAGCGGTGTGGGTCGACTAGATCAGGCCACTGCGGAGGATGATCTCGTCGTCAGTAGGTTGTTGGAAGGTGGCCCATGTTTTGGAGGGGCGAAGGGCTGGCTCGTTCGAGGTCCTGTTGGTGGAAACGGCCAGCTCGGAGAAATTTCAAAAAGAAAGAGAGCGGAGCTTGAGGATGGAAGGCAGCAGGTTAAAAGCAAAAAGCCCGATGTGTGTGTGTTATCTTGGGTTACTCATGGGCTTAGGCGAAGAGATGTCAAATTTTAAACGTTATCAAACTGCTTGGCGCTTATCGTGTGTGCGTGTGTGTGTGTGTGTGTGTTTATCGTGTATTGTGAAGAAACCAGATGGTGAAGGTGTGCAGTGACGAAGCGTTTAGAAATTGTTTCTGGGCCCAAAACGGGTATACACCAGGATAATTCGCGGGTAGCTGAGAAGCAAGAGAGCATTGGGTTTGATATGCGTTTGGTTTGTTAGTTCCAACGAATGCCGCTCATTCAGACAGAACCAGAATGAAGTGCAATGGATGAAAAAAAAAAAATAAAAAAATAATTAAGTCGTGTTGGTGAATGCCCCCACGCGGGATTGAACCGCGGACCTCATCATGTCGCAGATTTGGAATACGAGTGATGCGCTCTACCACTGAGCTATACGGGCCTTGTTATTTACAATGCCAAGATTAGGCACTCAAGTACCCCACATTGGCCTTGGTGTCAAGTCTGGAGTAGATTGCCGCAATTCAACTTCCGCAGGCAATGAATGGCTTGGATAACAACATCTTCTTCTGCGAACATCGACATCTCACTTTTATAACAAATGACTTCCCAACTTCCGGTAATTTCACGCTTGCACCTTCACAACGCACCATTCTACCTCATACATTTACCGGTTACGTTCCAGCTGCCATTTCCTCACCTACCTAAAAATGACATGCACAACCTGACTCACTACCTATGGTTGGATCCCGTCTTCACCAGCAGAAGACAGTCACCCACTGGCTACTACTATCACGGGACTCTCCTGACATGCCCACCCGACATCTAGCAGTCGCAAAGCATCGTCACTTTCTTTTCACTGCCTGAAAAGACCAGATGCAGTTTGCCATGTCCTCTAACTCTGTGTATGTCCATTCGCGCATTCCCGCTGTGTTTTATCAGCCCGTCTTTCCATGTCCCTTCATTCTTCCTGATTAATGCACCTTCGCTTCTTTACCATCATCACGAGCAGGGTCTTCGAGTCGATTTGACCAAACTTCTCCTTTATACTCGCTTGGGACTGGAAGTTTCGTAGCACTTTTCTCGCACATGGCAAACATGAAGGATATCAGTTGGGACCGGCAAATTACGACATCCATCTCTGCCAGTGCGGGGAGGGTCTCTGAAGAAACTCGATGGGATCTTCAAGGATGATCTCGAGATAGCGAGAAAAGAAGGTACGTAGAACATGCGCTGCTTATCATGTCGAAGTGAGGTCACATTCAGGCTGGCCGTCATGGCATGGACAGATGTGCTTGCTATTGCTGTTGGTCGTCGATATACATCCCAGATCTCTGCAGGTCCTTTTGCGCGCTTGCCTATCTGCTTCGACTCCCATGCAAAACGCAACTTGAAGCCTAGCAACAAGAACGGAAGTGAGGGAGTCGGTGGCATGGATGGAATATCCTCTTGACGCAAAACACTGTCATTTCCAATCTGCGGAAAGGAAGCATTTCTCAACTGGACCTTGCGACGCCAAGTCTTCCGTTACAAGATCAAATGGTGCTTACAAGAGGATGAATCAGTAAGAGGAACGAAAACATCGGGTGGGTGTGTGGTGGTTGATGAATGGAATGTATGAGGGAACTGTTAGCGGATAGGCTGTATTGATGCCATATCGCGTTTGCTTCCTTCTGGCAACCTAGGGTTTAAGCTCTGTCCCTTCTTCAAATCTGATGATGAATCGAAGCCCTGTTCTATCCTGACCGTGATGTTCACGAAAAGAAGTTCATGACAACTTGGATTAAAGTTCTCGATATCATACCAAGCTGCAAACCCCAGGCACACAGCTCAATGAAATTGTGGTTTCTGGCTAATCATTTCTCGTTTCTATTTTTATCGACCACCCGGGTTTTCTTCTCGCCAAAACGGACCAATCAACATTTTCTTCTTTTCAACACCAAACAACCACCAAACATCACGTCTTGTCTAGAGATATCTTGTCCTTCTCGTCTCTCTCTCTCTCTCTCTCTCTCTCTCTCTCTTTTTCTCTCTCGAGAATAGCGGACCCGCTGTTAATGCCAAGTTTCCCCGAGCGCTAAACTGCGGTCCAAATGGACTATCACCATCGCCCGAAGACGACCATGTGCAACCGACGAGGATGAAAAGTGAGGTGAAATTGCGAATGCTGAAAAATCTAGGGAGGGGAGAGCTGAGCCTCAGAATACTAGGAGGCTGGGCTCGACGTGGACGCTCTGGAACCAAGCCTCTCATATCATCATCATTCATCTTGCCTCTAACTGCACTCAGCTGGAGGCCAATGGTCTGGGGTTTATGTGCTAGGTGAATTAAATAGACTTCTCACCGTCGGGAATGAATGACGAAATCAACGCCTGAAGATAAGGGGCGGATCTTTGCAACTAACTGTTCTTGGCGTAAGACTTTCCTGCTCAGCTCCAGTGAGCCGGATCTGAGGTCAAGACCAATTCAATCAGATTCAATGTTAGCAGTGGAGGGAACCTCAAGACAGCAATCAATGCTTCTATCACAGCCTTACGGTCCGGCCGGCTAACCCTCAACTTCTTTTTTGCCATCCGCCGCCAAATACCATTTCCTTGGGAGGGATGGATCCGTATTGACGTTGTGTCACATAGTGTACGTCTACGGCGTATGTTCCCGTAGCACAACAGACGTGAAAGAGCCGATGGAGGACAGGTCGGTCAGTCGGTAGTACGATAATATCGTCAGCACGCCCCCAAAAGTGCGACCGAGTTTGATCGAGTAGGACTGTAAGTTACACTAGGCAGGCCGTGATTGCTACCTAGAGGTACCTGTACTTGACAGCCTCAAACCTTCAAGGGAGAAAAAAGGGAGCCGTTGGAGGTGTCCGATATATGTTGGCGACGGGGTTTTTCCTATAGGTATTTTCATGGTATCCCCTTTATCCGCCAATGCCCAATGGAACCGCAGTTGACCGACGGTGTTTTTGATATCGTCTACCTAAAACAACCGACGAAGACCACATGCATAACAGCGATTTGCCGCTATCTTCAGCCCTGGACTTGGCGGACGTTCTCCCGTCGAAGCATGCCGAACCATGCTGCATGATCAAGGAAAACAAAATGGAAGCCTTCCATCCTGCGATGCAGCCTGAATGCACCTGCGTGGCGCAGTTTGCGGCAGTCCGCGCCAATGGCAGCTAAAGAGTGAGCCGACTGGAGCGGTCAATCAAGCAAGCGGCGGGATACCTATCACATCAACCTTCCCTTTCCGAGTGGGGGATGACTGCCCGGAGATCGACAACGTCCCTTCGAGTCCTTCGACTGGTGGAGGGTACCAGAGAGGGTGACAGCAAAGGACGAAAAGAGTGAAAGCCATTATTGACGATGTCCCTCGTTTGGGTTCCAAGAATACCACTTGCCAAGATGCAGAATTTCTTTTGGTGCCATCACTTGCAGATGGGGGGGGCCTGCTGATGGGATACAAAGCCGTGGTCAAGTCTGCCGTCCCCCTCCGTTCTCTCTCGAGAATGTTTCTTCTGTAATTGAATAGGTACTGTTCTGGTCAGCCTATACACAGGCAGTATTTGTTTGATATTGGGAATTTCGTCCCTCGAGAGGTTGTCAGGTGCTGTGCCTCTTCAACTTTCTTCCTCCTCCTCCTCCTCCTCCTTCTCTTAACAACAACACTCCGAAGCCATGACGACCGGGTATCACCCAGTTCGCCATGAGCGCGTGATAAGTGTAGACAGTCTCACTCCCCTCACAGCGGCCGTAGAGCCTCAAGCAGGAGATGGCAATAACAACATCAATAACCAGTCCTTCCAATACGTTGATATCAACGGCCTACCAGTCCATGCCGGCGCTGTTCCTCAACAACCAGACCAGACACACCCAGCCCAACAACCTCTATACGCCGACCACCACCCACAACAACAATATTATGACTACCAGTATAACAATGGCGACTACCAAAACCCCCAGGGACAGTTTGAGGGCATCCAACAAGTCCCACTCCCTATCGAAGGACAACAATATCTCTCAGCCCAAGGGCAAGAAGGCTTCATGTTCCCCCCAAAACAGCCCACAACCTCCTCCTCTGTCGTCTTGCCCATGTCCGCCTCGCCCGCCGCCTCCTGGGAAAAACAAAACCGCACTAAACATGCCAACCGCCACTCCACCATGAGCAGCACAAGCGGCTCGGGCGGCTCGTCCAACATGAAATCCGACAAGCTCTCCGCCATCTTCTCCAAAAATGGCACCTGGACCTACGAATCCATCAGCATGCTGGTCGCCCTGGGAGCCGTAGCCTCCATCATCGCCGTGCTCGCTACCTACGACGGCCAGCCGCTCCCCTCGTGGCCGCACTGGATCACCCTCAACGCCGTCATCGCCATCCTGGCCACCGTCGCCACGGCCAGCATGAGCGTCCCGCTCTCGAGCGGGCTGGGCCAGCTGAAATGGATTCGCTTCAAGCAAGGCCGCGCCCCGCTGTCCGACATGGAGATCTACGACGACGCTTCGCGGGGGGCGTTCGGCGCCGTGAACATGCTCGTGCAAGCGCGGGGCGGGTTCGCGGGCAGTTTTGGCGCCGTGGTGATGATCATCGCGCTGTTTCTGAGTCCGTTTGCGCAGCAGATTGCGACTTTTCCCACGAGGATTGTCGAGACGCCTCATGATGGCGGCGGGGCTGGAGCGGTTAATTACCGGACGGAAAGCTACGGACTGGCCTTGCACGGGAAGGAAGAGCTGGGCCAGGCGTTCGTGCCCATCCTGCCCATCAAGGCGGCGGTGTACAAGGGCCTCTTTGCGGAGGACGGCAGACCGTGGATGGGCCTGCCGTTTCGCTGCTCGACGGGCAACTGCACTTTCCCGCCTATCGAGACGCTGGGGGTTTGTCACAAGTGCGTGGATATGAGCGAGTATATGACGAGGTATTGCCCGCCGGGTCTCCTGGACTCAGCTTCTGATGATGACGACGACGAAAAGAATCAGGATGAGTTGTGTGGCTGGCAACTACCTTCGGGCATGGCCAAGCTCAACTCCTCGGCTGAAGTCTTTGGGATGACTTCCCTTTTCCCCGGCTCGTCCTCGACGGGCGACGCAACCTACAGCACCATCATGAAGCTCATCTTCATGGGCACCGAGACCAACGCCACGGGCCCGGGCGTGCTCTCCCCTTGGGCAACCCAATGCACCTTGTCCGTCTGCCTGCAGACCTTATCGTCAAACATCACCAACGGCTTCCTCCACGAGACCCCTCTCTCCGACCCCATCACCAACGACACCGTCCCCTCTTTATCTTCCTCGTCCTCCTCCGCCGCCCAGGAGTCCGACCTCGCCCCCCTAACCATCCAATCCCCCACCAACTCCTCCCTGCAGTACTCAATGAGCATGCAATCCATCATGGCCATGCAATCCTGGTTCTCACGGCTCTTCGCCAACGGCACCGCCTCTCGCAACCCTTCGTACATCAACAAGACCGTCTCGGGCATCTCGGGCGACAATCCTGGCCACGGCCAGAACGTAGTAGTCAACCTAACAGTCGGCATCTCGTCGGGCGAAACCTTTTTTGACACCGACATCGTCCAGGCCTTTTACTGGAACTACTACGAGTACCCCTCCCCCCCAGGGGCCCGGGCAGCCAAAGGTCTCGAGATGCTCCTCTCGGACCTGTCCGTTTCCCTGACCTCCACGTTTAGGACCCTGGTAGGCGTCCCCGTCAACGGGACCTCCCTCTCGGTGGAGACGTACGTCTCGGTAAGGTGGGGCTTCGTCGCGCTGCCTGTTGTTGCGGTCCTCCTGGCGGCGGTTTTCCTGGCGCTGGCGGCCTGGGAGACGAAGCGCAGTGGGGCGAACCTGTGGAAGACGAGCGCGTTGGCGATGCTTTTCCATGGCTTGGATGAGGATGCGAGGGAGCGGTTTGAGGATTTGCGGAGCTTGGAGGCGAAGAAGCGGGAGAGTAGGAATGTGAGGGTTAGGCTGAGTGCGGAGGAGGGGAGTCTGGATGGTGGGAAGGGGGGCACGTTGTTGAAGATTGATCGGGTTTATGACATGGAGTGAGTGATGTCAAATCTGGGCCCTCAACTGGGGGCGACGGAAGTGGTGGCTGAATGGGGAAGGGAGGGAGGGACCGGGATGTAAAAAGGTGGATGGGATTTTGCCTTATTTGTGGCTCCGTGGCTTCCAAACGGCGTTTTGGCTCATGTTTCATGCTTGTCGATATGTATACCCCCTTGTTTAGGTTTCTAAGGAGAAACCAAGTGCTTCGATCAGTAAAGTTTTCATCATTTCGAGCAATATGTGAAACCTCCTTTTTTTTTTTTTTTTTTTTTTTTTTTTTTTTTTCTTTTTTCTTTTTTTTTTTTTTTTTGGTTGGGGGGGGGGTGGGTTTCTTTTTTTTTTTTTTTTTTTTTTTTCCTTATAATCTGCCTTTTTTTCTTGGTGGTTGGTTGGCCACGTTTTACTACCTTTTTTTTGTCACCCCCCGGGCCCCCCCCCCCCCCCCCCCCCCCCAGAACAAAAGCTGGTACAACCTAGTGGTACTTCCATGCTAATGTCAACTAACAGGTTTCCATCATGTGTTGCAAATGTGCTATAGCCAAATACCCCAGTGGGATAAAGCCGAATAGCTCAATACCTCAGTTGCCCAAACCATCTAGACTCAAATCGCAAATTCAGCTAGATGCCTTTAACGAGGCTTCCTCAGCTTAGTGATATAACCCTATGATACCATCAAACTATCTCGATCCATCAACTTTTTCCTGCGCCTTAACCTTGGACTTTTTTGGTCCAGTCCAGATCCATCCATGTCCCCCTCTAAGTCTATAACCTAAACCTGTACAATAATATCCACCATATCAACCATCAATATGAACTTTCTCCCAAGCGAGATACTTGTCCATCGAAATGGTGTAACAAAGCATTTAGGTGCTGATAGCAAAAAGAAGATGGAGCAACTGATGTGCTGCTCCCATAACAACCTCTTTCCCTCGTGCTCAAGACTCCTGATATGACCGTATGACCATCCATCCTCTCCATCGAGTTGGAGATCCTTCTCCCTCTCAAGATGGTGAAGCAAATCACTTAGATGCCGCTAGCATCAAAAGGGCCATAGCACCTTCAACATCGTCAGGATCCCGCTCCTCCTGGCTTCCGTGCCAGTCATCCTTTAAACTGCCCCCTCTAAGTGAAGGGCCAGTATTCTGCTCTTCCTGGCTTCCGTGCCAAACATCCTGCAAAAAGCCCCTCTCATATGGAATCGGAAGCTTAGTGGTACTGGTACTAGCTCCGGCCGAATGTTGTCCTCCTCCCTAAGCAGTAGCAACCGTCGCCGTCATAGTCGCCGTCATAGCCGCCGCCTTCTCCTTCTGCTCCATCGCCGCCGTAAAGATGCGCTGCCAGACCTCGAGCCAGCGCTCATGCTGCGCCGTGGGGAGCTTGCCGGGGTTCTTGAAGCTGCGGGCCATCATCTCCTTGAGTCTGGTACGCAGCATCTTGACCACCAGCATGGTCTTCCAGTCAGACACGGCGAAGCGGGCGCGGTTGCCGTCCAGGACGAGCACGCCCGAGTACATGTCGGCGCGGACGTCGCCACAGAGGAGGGCGACGGCGAAGGGGTCCACGGCGGTGGTTTCGTGGGCATTGTAGACGCTTCTGGTTGAGGACGGGAGGTTAGCATTTTAAAGAAAGAGGGGGAAAAGGATGGATGACAACGTACCCCTTGGTCTGCATAATATTGTAATAACTCAACCACCTTAGCTCGTTATGGCCCTTGTTGACACTGCTAGGATGCAAGCTAATGTTCTGGTTGTTGCCCACGTTACGCAGGCCCTTGCTACCGGGCGTGTCCCTCACCAGCAGCTTGGGGTAGAAACTCCAGGCAATAACCGATTGACAAATCATCTCATTGTCGCTGTTGATGTTGACCCGCTGAGGGACCTCGAAGAAGACTTGGTGCCGACGCTTTCCACCAAACCGGAGCCTGTTAAGCACCTGACGCTCTTCGGTGGTGAGCTGGAGGAAGCCCGAGTCGGCAACAGACACGAGTAGTTGGCCCTTGAGATCCTCAATGTTCGCCAGAGTCTGCGGCGAGAGGAAGTTCTTCCGGCAGTACTGGAACTCGGCGCCACCGCTGGTTGACGACTGGCACACACGCTTCCAGGACTGGTAGGCGTTGTAAACGGTGAGTAGATCAGAGTCACCCTTGCGGAATCCCATCCGGACCGTGTTGGCTTGTTGACGCTGTCCAAACGGCGCAACGAAGGGAGACTTGGACGAAAGAATAGCAGCCACGGTAAGGGCCATGTCGAGACACTTGAAGATCGCACCGAGAAGAATAAGCTTGCCTAGGAACACATCCAGCGGCAAGCGGGCCAGCTGAAGACCAAGTGGCGTGAGCTCCTCGGATGAAGCTGTAAGAGCGCGAACGTCGACAAGGGCGTCGATGGCACGACGAATATTCTTTGCGGAAGGCGGGTCGAGCGCCTCGCCCAGGGTCTCTTCAATACCGCCAATCTTGCAAATCTTGACGCGAATAGCGAGATCCTGCAGAGACAGACGCAGCATCTCGGGAGTCTGCTGGTCGCTCATGATGTTGTCATGGCGATGCTTTGTGAACATGTGGAAGCAGAGACCCTCCTGGACACGACCGGCACGACCACGACGCTGTTTAGCGTTGGCCCGAGAGATGAAGGTGTCAATAAGTCGGGACAGCTGTCTCCGTTCGTCAAATCTCATCTCACGATGCTTGCCTGTGTCGATAACGCAGGTGACATCGGGAATTGTAATACCCGTCTCAGCAATGTTGGTAGCCAAGACAATCTTCCTCAAACCAGGAGGAGGGACGAGGAAGGCAGCTTCCTGGTCCTCGCTAGCAATAGTCGAGTGCAAGGGGTAAACCAGCCAGTTGTCGGCAAAGGATTTGTCGCCGAGCAGCATGTCGTTGAGTGTCCTGATCTCGGCAATACCAGGCAAGAAGACTAGGATGGCTTTGCTGAAATCGACGTAATCAGGGTGATTTGCAATCGTAGAGATCAGTTGGACAATCAGATCAAAGTCGATCTGGTACTCGTCCATCTGCGCCAGTGTGTTGCGAGTTCTGTTAGAGTAGTTCTTGAGCGACTGAATCAGCTCGGGCTTGGAAGAGGTATCGACCTCAGCATCCGCGTCGTCATCGAGTTCAGTAAGCTTTGATGCCACGGGGTTCCGCGAGTCGAGGGTGTATCCGGTCAACTCGACGGCATCTTCCAGGTAGGCAACCTTGACGGGGAAGGTTCGGCCAGGAACATTCAGAACCGGCGCTCCGCCAAGGTAGTTGGAGAAACGCTCAGCATCAACGGTGGCTGACATGAGAACCACCTTGAGATCCTTTCTCCGAGCGAGCAACTTCTTGAGGACAATCAAGAGGAAATCGCTGTCGATGGAACGCTCGTGGACTTCATCGAGAACCAAATGGGTGATCTCGTTGAGGTCATTAGAACCCTCCAACATGCGCATGACGATACCAGTGGTAGCGTAGACAAGGCGAGTCTCCCTGGATGTGTTTGCCTCGAGACGGATCGAATAACCGACCAGAGACCGCGGTGTTCCAACATCACCTCTGCCCTCGCCAATTTCCTCGCTTACTCTCTTGGCCAGAGAGATGGCTGAAATACGACGGGGTTCCGTGCAGTAAATCTTGCAGTTTCTGCCTTTCAAGAGCTGATCCTCGAGCAAGAAAGAGGGGACCTGTGTACTCTTTCCGCAGCCAGTCTCACCGCAGATAATGACCACCTGTTCTCTCTCGACTGTGTCGACAACCTGTTGCCGGAACTGCCACATGGGAAGCTGCATGCGAGACGCCAGCATCTGCTGGTATCTGGATGTGCTGGCCTTTTGCAACCAGATTCTCTGGTAATACTCGGGATCCTGGGCGTTACGTTTTGCCCGCTCTTGGTCCGACTCGGAGTCTGTCTGATTCCGGGATTGGCCACGACCCTTGAAAGCGCCCTGGATAATGACACCGTCCTCCAACTCCTGGTCCATCCGCTTCCGAACTAGATCGCGCAAGTGTTTCACGACCGCGCGGTCTGCCTCGTCCGCCTTGCTCTTCCTGGCTTCGGCCATTTCTGACCAAAGGTCCTTCCAGGCGACAGGCAGCCTCATGGCCACCTTTTCTTCCTTGGCTGAAGAGCTAAAGATGAGGAACAAGGCGACAGTTGCAATGTATGCCTCGGACTGCTTTGCCTCAGGCGTGGCAATGGATACCATCTTGAACACAAATTGGGTGGGCGTCGTGAAGACCTCGATGTCGTCCGAGTCCGGAGGAGCGGGGATCTCCTGGGGCTTGGACCAGAGAATCTTCACGGCATGCTTGCTGGCAAAGGAAACATCCGACAAGATGTGATACGAGATCTTGACAGAATTGTCCCGAGACCGACAAGCCTCTTCTAGGGCACGCATTGGGCTCACGCCAGTCCATTTTCCAAAGTCCCTGATCTGAGTCTTGGACCCATCGGCATTGTTCATGACGGTGTTTGACTTTCCAGTTGTCGGGTCAACCTCGTTTACGGGAAGACTGGCGAACATGCCGGCAAGACCCTCATCATCATCCTCGGGGTTCTCGGCAAGAAGCTCTGCAGCCATACGCTCAGCTTCGGCGGCAATGTCGTCCGCCTCGGTTGGAGCAGGAGTTTCCTCTTGGGCCTGCTTCTTTTCTTGCTCTTCCTCCACCATCTTCTTCTTGTTGGCCGCATAGTCCTTTTCCAAATCGATCTTCAAGTCTCTCCATTTTTGCTCAGCAACATACTTGTCGAACAGAATATCCTTTTCAACTCGCTCGATTTTGGCCAGTAGAAGGGCCTCCTCGGCATCACTCGGGTTTGCCTCGGCCTTGCCCTTTTTGCCCTTTGCCGTGTCCAAGCGGGGACGTTGGATTTCGAAAAGTTGGGTCTTGGTCTCGAGATAAAAGGGGAGTAACTGGTCGGGCTCGATATATTCGTCGAACACCACCTTGGAACGTTTGGGCGAGGGTGCTCGGGACGACCGGGATGTTTGGGTATTCTTGCCCTTCTTGCCGCGCGGGCCAAGTTCGGGAAGCTGAGGAGTGACTCCGCCGGAAGGCAGAGGAGTTTCTGAGGGGGTATCTGCGACAAGTTTGTTAGAATAATGGTATAGGAGATGCGGAGCTGGCGCCCACGAACCTGTCTGGGACTTTTTTGCGCGCCCACTGTAATCAGGCAGCTCCTCGTTGGAACAGTCTCTCGCTAGCCAGTCTAAGACTTCGTCGAGCCCCCAGATGGAATCGCTCTTTGCGGTGGCGGGAATATTGGGAGCAATGTCCAAGGCGAACTGCAGAGCGGGCTGAATTTTTTCCTGCGGGAAGTCGGCACCCTCAAGGGTCTGCTGGAGGGTCCATAGCTTGATGATGAGGTCTTCCTCTGGGGGCAATCTGCTAGATGCGCCCTCGGAAGTAAGACTTGAGGCAGCAAAGCGGCTTTCGGCTCTGATAAGATCCAGCACATCGTCCATCAAGCCTTGGGTCAACCACTTTTTCGCATTGATGGAGTCGGCCTGACCTCGTAGCAGGCGCCTGTCGGTCTCGAGACGGGTCTTTTGGCGCAGTGCATCTCGGCGCACCTTGGGCGCAAACTTGTCGACCAGCAACTGCAACGCGGACTCTTCCAACTGGTGTTCGAACTCTTCTGGGCTCAGTGTCTTTTCTGGCACCGCCTTGGCGGCGGCCTCTGTGGGAGCGCTAGTTCCGTTCGTTGCGGGGGCGTCATTGGATGCTTGGGGGTTGGTCTTGCTTGTGTCGGTGATGTTGGGTTTTGCTGGCGCAATGTCTTCGGCGACCTCTCTCGGCTTGGAAGGAAGGGACGTGGTAGCGAAACCACGGGCAGGGTTGGCCGCGGGCTTCTTGGACTTTTTCTTGCCAGCCATGGTGCTTCTCGCTATGATGTCGTTGAGGAATCTTTGTGGTGTAGGCAGGTGGGCGTATATGTAGTAGGTACGTAGTTCAGTTGGATGTCAAAGGCGGTGATGTAGACCAAGGTAGTAATGGTATAGCAGTCGTAGAGATGGCCCAAATAGTAGTTGGTTTACTATGCAAGGAGAGAAAAGGGCAGGTAGCGCGAGAACGCGGAGGACAATGGCATGAGAATAACTGGAGCCCTTGGTGGGCAAGTTTGTTTGCAAGTGGAGGTTTCCTCTTTGGAGACTCGGAGTCGCCCCAGACTCGGTTCGGTACCTGATTTCTGGACTTGGAGGCGGACCTTTTGATGGGTTGCGCAAGCGCTGTTGTGGGGAATATGTACTGGAGTAACTCGGGAAACAAAGGTTGCTGATAGGTGTGGTCTTGAACTTGTTCTGATCAAAGTCAAATCTGGTGATGTGGTCAATTCAAGGTTGAGCTCAACCTGATTTTGAACCTTGTTGCCGTCTTGACTGTTTGGCTTGTTGTGATAACACAGTACCGTTCCGCTACAGCGACAGGACTGACGCAGTCACTGTCCGCAGTGGTCCCCAGTCCCGGTCGCCGTTGTTAGCGCAGCCTAGAGGTACCGTCGCTGGCAGTGGCTGGGCAGAAAAACATCGACCGCCTTCTGTTTTCAGAGAGCTGTTATGACCCCGCCGTGTCCATGGGACAGCGACTTGGAGGAGGGAGATAGGTAATTTGACAGTGTCCAAGTACTTATCTTGTCGCGTGCCTGACAGCGAGCTAAGGTAGAGGAAAATGTCTGTAAAATGCAGGTAGCTGACCAAAATATTAAGATGGCAAATGGACAAAAGAAAGAAACGGAGAGGAATCAGCTCCAGTTTAGTTTGAGGGCGGAGGTTTGACAGATTAAGTTGTTTGATTTGTTGTTGTTGTTGTGGTGGTGGTGGTGGTGGTGGTGATGGTAGCTTGAGCTTCGCTGCAGTGGTGTTGAGACAAGCGTCCGAGTCGGTTCGTTGAAAGTTTGTTGACTTAGTCCGTGGTTTCTTAAGGTACGCTATGCATAAAGAAAAGATGGCAAAAAAAAGAGAGGCTGCACAGTTTTAATAGTTGAGCGTTAAGCTCTTCGCTGGAAGGAAGGGATGAAACAGGGGACCCTGCCGCTGAGAGGAAATGGACAAAGTGGGGTCAACATTTTCTGGGGGGGCAGGCCAAAGTGGATTTGGACTGGAGGAGGAGCCTCACCACCACCGGAAAACAGTTGTGTAGCTCTACTACTGCCTTTTCTAGACCTCTTGGGTTGACCACCTCAAACCTACATCACCAACCGGCCTACCAACATCCTTGGGTCAGGTACCTACCTACCTACTACTTCAACACCACCACGACCTCGGGTCAACAAAAGGAAGAAAAACCCCAGTCCGGTCCATTGTGTCGAATCAATCACCAAACGACCAAGAGAGAAGCACCAACCCTCGACGACGACGACGACGACGATCCCCCGTTGCTCGACCATGTCCCGTTAAGCCTCGACCCCCATATTAGAGACTTTCAACAACTACCCCGACATCATGTCCGAAGACGCCGCCTCCCCCGCCGCGAGCACCCCCAGCAATGCGCCCGCCGACTTGGATCTCGTAGCCGCAAAGGCTGCCCTTAGCTCCTCGTCCACCACGGCGCGGATTTCCCAGTTGCGCCACATCGAGGACAAGATTTCCCAAAAATGTGAGAGGCCAAACATCTTTAGAAAAAAGACCAAATAAGCTAACATTTTGCTTCTGCCCTCTCTCCTACTAGCCCTCGACCGACCAACCCTCCTCAGCGTCCTCAAAATCCTCTTCTGGACCCATGACTTCTACCATGATCGCCCTTCTCGTACCGCCGTACAAAAGTGCTTGACAGCGCTCGCCAACAACGGAGAAGCCGAAATCCTCACGCCTCTGGTCGCCGCCATCGGTCAGGAAATCAAAAAGGGTGCCATTGCGCCTGGCAGTGCCTTCACCTTGCTCGAATGGTCCAGCTTGTTGGTTCAAAACTTTGCCGGTACTCCCCTATGGGACAAGTTTGGAAAGGATCTCACCCTTTCCCTTGCCGAGGCTCTGGAAAAGTGCTGCCAGCCTGCTTCGAGGGGAACCGTCAGCAAGTCCGCCCTCGTCATTACTCGCCGCGCCTTGAGGAAGCTGGTGGGTGGAGAGGATAGGGAAAAGGCCATCGAGGAGGCTGTCAAGGCTCTTGCTGCCAAGGGAACCGCGTCCACGGCCAAGTATGCCGTCCTGCTCGGTGTCATTGCTGGCGTCTGCTCTAGGAAACCGGAAGCCGTCCCCATTATCGAGAAGCTCAAGAGCCAGTACTTCACCTTCTATACCCGCGAAATTGTTGGCTCCAGGACACAGGTCCCCACACACCAGGCGGCTGCCTTGTCCGACTTCTTCTCGAGCTTCGTCACTCTGGAGGACCTTGACAAGGAGGTCTTCCCGTCTTTGGAGAAGGGTCTGCTCAGAGCCCCCGAAGTGGTGTTGAACGACCTCATCACTCCTCTTGTCGGTGCCCTGCCGCAAGACTTTGATCTTTCCGCTGCTCTGAGCGGACGCTTTGTGAAGCCGCTGCTCAACAACATCAAGTCTTCCAATTCTGTCATCCGCACCGGCGCTGTCACTGTTTTCAAAGGCCTCGCTGCCCGGAGCAAGGACTCTGCCCTTCTTGAAAAGGTAGCTGATGAGGTTCTCAACCCACTAAAGACGGGAAAGCTCGCCTCTGCTGATCACAGAGTGCTTCACTCCGAGATGCTTGTTGCCTTGGTGGTGTCTACCGGCATCGCCAACAAGATTGCCAACGGCCTCCCTCTGGTAACAGGAAAGGAAGGTAACGAGGCAGCCCTGAGCGCCGAGACCCTTGCTCTCAACGCCAGCGCAGAACATCTTTTGCATGCCGGTGAGGAGGTACCAAAGACTCTTGCTGATGCCTACGTCAAGGGGCTCGGCGAAAAGAAGCTGCCTGTCAGACGCATTTGGATCCTTCGCGCTGGTGATATTCTCTACGCGTTCAACAAGGAGAGCCACGAGACTCTGCCCGCCAACTTCATCAAGTTCGCCGAGGCTCTGGTCACTCCTCTCGGAACCACTTTTGCCGAGGTTGTTGCGAACCCTGCGACTGCTGCTCAGAACGGTACTGTTACCGGAGCTCTTGTTCTTTGCTCTGTCGAGTCCCTGATCCGGAGGGCGGAGAGCTCCACCTTCGAGGCCGTCTACAAGAAGGCCAGTATCCAAAAGAACAGCTTGGCCATTACCCCCAAGCCGTCGTACCTGTTCAACCCCAGGATATACGGCAAGTTTGCCGATGAGGACCTCAAGTGGCTGACCCGCGCCTTGGCTGCTGTTGCCCCTTTCATTGGTAGCATCGGTCTCCCAGAGAGGGTTGCCTGGGCCCAGGCTTTCATCTACGTGATCAGCTCAGCCGCCACTGGCCCCGAGGTTCGCCGCGATGCCATTGACACTCTTTCTACCCTTTATGCTCAGTCCTCCGCCAAGGCCGAGGGGCCATCGTCTCTCCTCACCGAAACCATTGTCCAAGGCCTTTGGCACTGGATTGAGGCGACCGAGGCCGCTGACAAGGAAAGTGCGGCGGCTTTGGCCAAGTCGGGAACCTCCAACCTCCACCTGGTCCTCAAGGCTATCTGCTTGAAGCCAGAGGAGTACCAGAAGCGCGCTGGTGCGGAGCCTGACAAGACCAAGCTCGAATCCCAAATGTGCTCTCTGCTTGTTCTTGCCAAGTCGCAACTCATTCCCAGGGCGAGCTGGATCGATCTCTGCTTGAAGGTGGAGACCGATCCCGGTGAGCTTGCCAGAAAGTACGAGCAGCGCTTGCTCGATGAGATCGTCAACAGGACACTCTACGAACAAAAGTCCGAGACGGTAAGGCTGGCGGCCTACAGCGCTGCTGCCGAGCTTGTCTTCGTCGCGCCCGAGACCATGACTCCTCGCATTGTTGACCTCATCCAACAAAACCTGGACGTCTCGGAGGTCCAGTCCGTTGGCCCTCTTGAGGCGGCCATCTTCCGTACCCCTGAAGGAACTGCCTTTGTCGATGTTCTCGCAAAGAAGCAGAACGTCGTTCCCAATAAGAACGACCCCAACTACCATACCCTCAAGTGGGAGGAGGAGCTTCGTGAGCAGATTGCTGTGAAGAAGGGAGTTCAAAAGAAGCTTACTGCTGAAGAAAACGCCAAGGTCAATGCTCAGCTTAAAAAGGAAGCCGAGATTCGTGAGAGCGTCAGGCACGTTGCAGCCAACCTTCTGCGCGGCTTCGGCATTGTCAAGGCTCTTGCTACCGGTCCTCCCACTGACGCCAGCCGCTGGATGGGTCCCGCGGTCAAGGCTACCCTTGGTGTCATCAATGCTGGTGCAACCTTGATCACCGGTGAGGCCGGCCCTCTGGCTTTCATCTCCTGCTCAGAGTGCGTCACTTCTCGCGTCGGCCCTATCCGCCCCTTTATCGGTGTCGCCACCCTCAGGGCGCACAATGTATCCGCACTCCCCGAGAACCTTACCGAGGAACCCTTTGACGATCTTATCACTCGTGCGCTCTATCGTCTCAGGTTCGCTGGTGAGCAGCGTCCGTTCGACGTCATCTCGCTCATCTACATGCTTCCGCTCATCCTTCTCGTCCTCGAAAAGGGTGGCTTCGGTCCTGCTGCCGATGACAAGGATGCCACGCTCGTCCTTGCCGTCGAGTTCCTTTCCTTCCACACCGATGTCTATGCGGATGAGGCTACCCCTCGCGCCGAGATCCTTTCCACTCTGATCACCTCGATGCAAAACTACAAGCAGCACTACAAGATCATCAAGGATTGCCTCTCTGATATGGTCCGCTGCATCGCTCCCAACATCTCTGCTGAGGAGATTGCCGTCCTTTCCCGTGGTGCCATTGTGCCCCAGGTCGCCGTTCGCACTGCGGCTCTGCAGTCCATCAGCTCCGACGTTGACATGAGCGAGCTTGACATGTCGGAAGAAATCTGGATTGCTTGCCACGACGATGTGCCCGAGAACGCCGACCTTGGCCGTGACATCTGGGAGGAGAGCGAGTTCCAGATCACCGAGGAACTGGCCTTCAAGATGCTGCCCTACTTGGAGAGCAAGGACGGCCAGCTTCGTCGCGCTGCTGCCAAGGGTCTTGCTGAAGCTCTCGAGCAGAACCCTTCGGCTGTCAACTCGGTCCTTGAGAAGCTCAGGGAGTCCTACATTGAGCTTGCCAAGCCTCGTGTTCCCGAGCTCGATGAGTTTGGCATGCCCAAGAAGAAGGATCTCTCTGACCCCTGGGAAGCGAGACAAGGTATTGCCCTTGCTTTCCAGGGCATTGCGCCGCTGCTCCAGAAGAACCAGCTCGAGCCTTTCTTTGCCTTCCTCATCGATAATGGTCCCCTGGGCGACCAGAACGGCGCCGTCAGAGCCCAGATGTTGGATGCTGCCAACACTGCCATCGAGATTCACGGCAAGTCTATTCTTGATAGGCTAATGAAGACTTTCGAGACGACACTTGAGGCTCCCGATAAGGGCACTGCTTTCGCCGACCGTGTCAACGAGGCTGTCATCATCATGTATGGTGCTTTGGCCCGCCATCTCAAGCACGGCGATGCCAAGATTCCTGTGGTCATCGACAGGCTGATTGCCACCCTGAGCACTCCCTCGGAGACTGTCCAGTATGCCATTGCCGAGTGTCTCCCTCCTCTTGTCCGCACCTGTGGAGACAAGTCCAGCAAGTACATTGAGCAGGTCATGGAGACTTTGATGAACTCCAAGGACTACGCCGTCCAGCGTGGGGCCGCCTACGGTCTTGCTGGTCTTGTCCTCGGCCGTGGTGTTAACTCGCTCAAGGAGCACCGTATCTTGATCACCCTCAAAAGTGCCCTCGAGAACAAGAAGGAGGTCAACCAGCGCGAGTCTGCCATGATTGCTTTTGAGCTTCTCTCCACCATCCTGGGCAGACTCTTTGAGCCCTACGTTATCCAGATCGTGCCCCAACTGCTTGCTGGCCTCGGTGATAGCAACCCCAACGTCCGTGAAGCTGCGTTGCATGCTGCCAAGTCTTGCTTCGCCAAGCTCAGCTCCTTCGGTGTCAAGAAGATTCTGCCTACACTGCTCGATGGTCTTGATGAGGACCAGTGGAGATCCAAGAAGGGTGCTTGCGACTTGCTCGGTGCCATGGCTTACCTTGATCCCCAGCAGCTGGCCCAGAGTCTGCCGGAGATTATCCCTCCCCTTACTGCTGTCCTGAACGACAGTCACAAGGAGGTCAGACTTGCCGCCAACAAGAGTTTGAAGAGATTCGGCGAGGTTATCGAGAACCCCGAAATTCACAGCCTTGTCGACATCCTCCTCAAGGCTCTCAGCGACCCTACCAAGTATACCGACGAGGCTTTGGACTCCCTCATCAAGGTCCAGTTCGTCCACTACCTCGATGCTCCCTCGCTGGCTCTTGTCAGCCGTATCCTGCAGCGCGGTCTCGGCGATCGTTCCAACACCAAGCGCAAGGCTGCGCAGGTCATCGGTTCTCTTGCTCATCTTACCGAGCGCAAGGATCTCGTTGCCCACTTGCCCGTTCTCGTTGCCGGTCTCAAGATCGCCATCGTCGACCCCGTGCCCACTACTCGCGCCACTGCCTCCAGAGCCCTCGGATCTTTGGTCGAGAAGCTGGGCGAGGACGCTCTGCCGGACCTCATCCCCGGTCTCATGCAGACGCTCAAGTCCGACACGGGTGCCGGAGACAGACTCGGTTCCGCCCAGGCCCTTTCCGAGGTCCTGGCTGGTCTGGGTACTTCCAGACTCGAGGAGACTCTGCCTACCATCCTGCAGAACGTCGAGTCCTCCAAGCCGGCTGTTCGCGAGGGTTTCATGTCACTCTTCATCTTCTTGCCCGTCTGCTTCGGAAACAGCTTCGCCAACTACTTGGCCAAGATCATTCCTCCCATTCTGTCTGGTCTTGCTGATGATGTCGAGACTATCAGAGAGACTGCCCTCCGTGCTGGTCGCCTCTTGGTCAAGAACTTTGCTGTCAGAGCCGTCGATTTGTTGCTTCCCGAGCTCGAGCGTGGTCTCGCTGACGATAGCTACCGCATCCGTCTCAGCTCCGTCGAGCTCGTCGGTGATCTGTTGTTCAACCTTACCGGTGTCAAGGTCAGTGATGGCGAAGACGAGGAAGAGGACATCGAGACTGTCAAGGAGGCCGGTGCTTCTCTCCGTGAGGTCCTCGGAGAGGAGAAGCGCAACAAGGTCCTGTCCTCGCTCTACATCTGCCGCTGCGATACCTCGGGTGCCGTCCGCTCCGCTGCTGTCAGCGTGTGGAAGGCTCTCGTTCACAGCCCTCGCATTCTCAAGGAGCTTGTGCCTACTCTCACTCAGCTTATTATCCGTCGTCTGGGCAGCTCCAACATGGAGCACAAGATTATTGCCAGCAACGCTTTGGGCGAGCTTATAAGGAAGGCTGGCGACGGCGTTCTGGCTACTCTCTTGCCTACGCTCGAGGAGGGTCTCCAGACCTCCAGCGATGTCGATGCCAGACAGGGTATCTGCCTTGCCCTCAAGGAGCTCATCGCTTCCGCCTCTCCCGAGGCTCTCGAGGATCACGAGAAGACGCTCATCTCGGTCGTGCGTACCGCGCTTACCGACCGCGACGAAGATGTCAGAGAAGCCGCCGCCGAGGCCTTCGATTCCTTGCAGCAGATTCTCGGCAGGCGTGCTGTGGAAGAGGTTATGCCCTTCCTTCTCACCCTTCTCGCCAACGAGGAGGAGGCTGAGAATGCTCTTGCGGCTTTGCTCACCTTGCTTACCGAGACTACTCGCTCCAACATGATTCTGCCCAACCTCATCCCCAGTCTCATCAAGCCTCCTATTTCTTCCTTCAACGCCAAGGCTCTGGCTTCGTTGTCCAAGGTTGCCGGTGCGGCTATGAACCGCCGCCTGCCCAGCATCATCAACTCGCTTATGGATAACATTATCAACTCCACTGACGATACCCTCCGTAAGGAGCTTGATGACTCGTTCGACACTGTCATCTTGTCCATTGACGAGTACGACGGTCTCAACATGGTTATGCAGACCTTGCTGCAACTTCTCAAGCACGACGATCACCGCAGAAGAGCGTCCACCGCTTTCCACCTGGCCAAGTTCTTTGCTTCGGCCGATGTGGACTACTCACGCTACAACCAGGACATCATCCGCTCTCTCCTGCTCTCGTTCGATGACAGAGACATGGACGTGGTCAAGTCGGCCTGGAGCGCGCTCAGCGAGTTCACCAAGAAGCTCAAGAAGGAGGAGATGGAGAACCTGGTCATCTCCACTCGCCAGACCCTTCTCCACGTCGGCGTTGCCGGTGTCAACCTGCGCGGCTTCGAGCTGCCCAAGGGCATCAACGCCATCCTCCCGATTTTCCTGCAGGGTCTTATGAACGGCTCCGCAGATCAGAGGGTGGCCTCGGCCCTTGCCATCTCGGACATTGTCGACCGAACCAGCGAGGCCTCGCTCAAGCCCTTCGTCACGCAGATCACCGGTCCGCTCATCCGTGTCGTTTCCGAGCGTTCCACCGAGGTCAAGTCCGCCATCTTGCTTACCCTCAACAACCTGCTCGAGAAGATGCCCACGGCGCTCAAGCCCTTCCTCCCCCAGCTGCAGCGCACTTTCGCCAAGTCGCTCGCCGACACCTCCAGCGACGTGCTCCGCAGCCGCGCCGCCAAGGCCCTGGGCACCCTCATCAAGTTCACCCCCCGCGTGGACCCGCTCATCGCCGAGCTGGTTACCGGCTCCAAGACTTCGGACACGGGCGTCAAGACGGCCATGCTCAAGGCCCTGTACGAGGTCATCAGCAAGGCCGGCGCCAACATGGGCGAGAGCTCTCGCGCCGCTGTTCTCGGTCTTATTGATACCGAGACGGCGGACGAGCGCGACGATACCATGACCATCACCTACGCCAAGCTGTTTGGTGCTCTTGTCAAGAACGTCTCGGACGAGGTAGCTGCCCAGCTGCTCAAGAATAGGGTCCTGACTAGAGACTTTAGCAACAGTAGTGTGCTGGCGCTGAATGCTGTTCTGTTGGAGAGCCCCGAGGCTCTGTTGGAGTCGCCGTTGGTGGAGGACGTGCCGGAGCTGCTGTGCCAGGGTATGGCGAGCAAGAGTGTGAGTTCTTTCTTCCCACCCTTCTTCCCCTCATCCCATTCCCCATTTCTCTTCATTTTGCAACCCCTAACTGACAAACCCACCCCACAGCCCTTCATAACAGAAAACTTCATCCTCGCAACCGGCAAATTCCTCCTTTCTCCCCTTCCCACCGCCAACCCCAACGCCAAATCCTTCGAAGCAACCAAACCCCTCTTCACCACCATCTCGACCTTAATCCCGCCCGGCCAACCCGTCGACAGCCGTCGTCTTGCCCTCGTCCTCGTCCGCACCTTGGCGCGCACAAACCCGGACCTCGTCCGGCCCCATCTATCTCTGCTTGCCCCGCCCGTGTTCGCCTCCGTCCGCGACATGGTCATTCCCGTCAAGCTAGCGGCCGAAGCGGCCTTTGTGCAGCTTTTTGCCGTGGCTGATGAGGAGAGTAAGGTTTTCGACAAGTATTTGGAGGCTAGTGGAGACATGCCGGCGAATACGAAGAGGAGTATGCAGGATTACTTTAAGAGGGTGGCGCTGAGGCTGGGCGCGCAGGTGCGTGAACGGAGAGAGGCGGAGGGCGGGGCGGGGGGTCTGGGGTTGAGTAATGACGAGGCGGAGGATGAAAAGGAACTGATGAGTGTGGGGAGGGTTGATGTTGCGGGGGGTGGTTTGGGAGGGGCGGACATGTTTGATTAAGGTAGTTAGTTGGTCCTTTTGCGGAATACCGATGGTTCTGGATCTTGTTTCTGGTAGGATTGTGAAGATGGAAAGGGAAGAAGAGAAGAGAAGAGGAAGCAAAAGGTACAAGTGAAAGTGAAAGTGAAAAGGACGTGAAGAAGAGCGAGGAAAGAAAATGACTGGAGGTGAAAATGGAAAAGCGGAGGGACGGGAGAAAAAGGAAGGCGAAAAGGAGGGCCACAGGGTTTTAAAAAGTGGTTCAAGTATTTGTTCGATAGATGGAGGTGTAAATAAGCGGTATGATGAATGTCTCTCGCGTATTGGTTGGCTGGTTGGCTGGTTGGTTGGTTGGTTGATCTTGCGGTGGAGGGATTTGCCTTGCCCCTGAGTGAAGCGAGTGAAAGCGAAATGGCGGAAGCCAACAAGATAGACAGACTCTGAAGATCTTCCGAGAAGCATGCACGGATTTTGTATTGTATCTTGAACACCTGGTAGTAGATAAGGTACCTAGGATGTTCTTTTCAGCGACGATTCGATGTTGTTTTGTTTCGATTTTCTACATTGGTGGTGGGTGTCATGGATTTCAATTGGCGCCCCCTGGGTTTCTGGATGTTGAAGTTGAAAGGTTTGCAAAAGGCTGAATTCTTCTCTTAAAAAGCATAGATAGAGAGAGGTAGAAATACCTGAACCTCGTCAAAACAAATAGCTAAGGCAACTGCAACTCTCTCAAATTTTGCCTCGCATATATCATCTGTGCTGTTTTTGATTTGGTCACCCTTTTGTAATGGCTTGGCTAGTAAGTAAGTACCTACCTACAGCAGCCAGGGTACCTCTAGCTAGGTACCTAGCTTTCGTAAAAGTGATTCTTCCATTCTTCCAAATTTCCCCTTTTTGTTACACGTACGATGAGATAGACCATTCTCAAGTTTCTCAAGTGACTATCTAGGTAAGGTAAGGTACCTCAGTCAACCCGTTTTTTCTTAGCTTACCTACCTACCTACCTACCTACCTACCTACCTAGGCTGGCTTTTAGTTTTCTTCTTGCTACCATTAATTAATCAATACCTTAAGGTAACTTAGCTTTTATCTACCTTCATACCCACCTACACTACCCTGGCCAGGTATCTTATTTTCGAAATGTAGTGCTAAGGCAAGAAAGAAAGAAAGAAACCAACCAGATTGACCCCCTTTTTCCAGCCAAACAAACCTCAATCAATCACTGGAACCTCCCGCCATCCCGCTATCCCGTCTCCAGTCTAGTCCAGTCCAGTCCAGTTAGAGGAGTTCGGCGGGCTGACGAGAGTCTCGCTCCCGAGCTCATGCATCGTAGAATCTTCATGATCGGAGGTAAGGTAAGGTAAGGGACCTACACTACCGAACATTGGACCTAGAGGTACACATTCTACACTACATTAAATACATACCTAAGCTAGCTCTATTCCAGGTCTTTGTATACACTTCCTTTCGTTCACTTTACGAACTAGCTAGCCAGCCAGCCAGCCAGCCAGCTAGCCGATGATGATGATGATGACAGGTACCTACCTAAGTACCTTACCTACTTACCTACCTACCTACCTTACCTACCTTACCTACCTTACCTACCTTACTTACCTACCTACCTACCTACCTTACCTACCTTACCTCTACGTAATCTCCACTTAAGTAAGGTACACAATCACATTTCAACTTGGTAATCATAAAGGAGGAGGAGGAGAAGAATACCTACACTACAAAATTTGAATTGATCAGAACCGAAAGACAACATTTTATTTTATTTTATTTTATTTTTTTATTTTTTTTTTTTTTTTGATGACGATAACACTACCTTATACAAGGAAGGTACTGTCCGTCGTTGTCTGAGTTGCCCGTCGGAATTGGAGGGAGGGCCGCGCCCATTTGAACAACAAAGTATAAGCTGATTCGATCTGCACACGTACACACAGGAGAAGAGAACTGAGTTGGGGTTGTGAACCATAAAAGCCATTTTTGTTATATGTATATATATACATATATACATATATACATACAAAACAGTCATACAAAAACTGACGCCGTAACCCGTAATGTTAAAGTGAAAGGCCGCGCAGCTAAACTAGTAAAAAGACACACATACATGTGTACAGTACATCCCATTCTCCGTCCATGAATCCCATTCCGTTCCATCATGGACATACATAGTCCAGTGCGTTTCCAGATAACCAGAAAAAAAATAAATAAAAGAAAATGACACAAAGGCGAGTAGTGACTGTTAAACTCACTCTGCCCTAACTCTTCCAACGCTCCTTTTTTTGCTCGTCTCTCGACCTCGCCTTAACCTTGGCCTTGGCCTGCCTTTGAAGCCCCTGACCCAGGCGAGGTCGAGGAGCTAGAACCAGAAACAGAACCCTCAATACCGGCTCCCATCAACTCAATAAGCGATGGTTGCGGCTTCCTAGTATTCCTGCTACCATTCGCATTACTTCCACCTCCCCCACTGACCCTCGACATCATCATCATCATCATCCCCTCCCCCTCCCCAAACGACCCGTCAACACCCTAAGACGACTGGTCCCAAGGGCAAGGATAGGTACCCACCCAACTCCCGACCTCGCTCCTAAGCTGGACAATCTCCGGATCCGTCTCGCCATTGCCCAAATAATCCATGAAAGTCTTGATCCTGTTCGCCGCCTTCTCGTTGCCCTTCTTGACGGCATCTTCCTTCGCCGCCTTGTTGATTCTGACAGCAATAGTCACAGCGCGATCGATAATGTCCGCCACGCGGGAGAAGTCCTCCTCGGTGAACCCGCGGGTGGTCATGGCGGGGGTGCCGATGCGCAGACCACCAGGGGTAAGCGCGGACTTGTCACCCGGGACGGTGTTCTTGTTGGCGGCTACGCCTACGAGTTCGAGCACGCGCTCGACGCGGCTGCCGTCGATGCCTTGGGGCTTGAGGTCGATCAGCACCAAGTGGTTGTCGGTGCCGCCGGATACGATGCTGTAGCCGAGGCCGTTCTTCTCCTTGGGCTCGCCGAGGCGGGCGGCGAGGGCCTGGGCGTTGGCGAGGACCTGGGCCTGGTAGGCGCGGAACTCGGGGGTCTGGGCCTGCTTGAGGGCGACGGCCAGGGCGGAGATGGTGTGGTTGTGGGGACCGCCCTGGTGGCCGGGGAAGACGGAGGCGTTGATGGGGTTCTCGAGGTTGTACAGCTCCTGCTCGCCCTTCTTGTTGGTGCGACGGACGCCGCGGCGGAAGAAGATCATGGCGCCGCGAGGGCCGCGGAGGGACTTGTGGCTGGTGGTGGTGACGATGTCGGCGTGGGTGAAGGGGCCGGGGAGGACCTTGGCGGCAACGAGACCCGAGATGTGGGCCATGTCGGCCAAGAGGTAGGCGTTGACCTTGTCGCAGATGTCGCGGAGACGGGCGTAGTCGATCAAACGGCTGTAAGCGGAGGCGCCGGCAACGATGATCTTGGGGCGGTAGGTGATGGCCAGCTCCTCGAGCTTGTTGTAGTCGATGTAGCCAGTCTTCTCATCGAGACGGTAGGGGAGGGTCTCGAAGTACTTGGAGATGAAGGAGATCTTCTTGGTGGGAGTCTGGTAACCGTGCGAAAGATGGCCGCCGTGGGGGAGGTCGAGGCCCATCAAGCGGTCGTGGGTTTCCATGAGGGCCGAGTAGACGTAGAGGTTCGCAGGAGCACCGGAGAGAGCTGGAGAGGCTCATGTTAGCTCGGCGCATTCTCTGAGAAGCTGTAGAGATACTCACCTTGCACGTTGACACCCCATTCCTTGGGATCCAAGCCAAAGGTGTCGAGAGCTCTGTCCTGGCATAGCCTCTCGGAAGCATCGATGAACTCGTTACCGCCGTAATAACGTGCTCCAGGGTAGCCTTCAGAGTACTTGTCTTTTTGATCAAAATGTCAGCTCCTGGTCTTAATGTCCCCATCTTCTTCTCTCTTCTCTCCGAACGTACTCTGCATGGGGCTTCCTAGAGCATCGAGGACGGCCTGGGATGTGAAGTTCTCCGACGGGATAAGGTTGATGAACGACTTCTGTCTCTGCTTCTCCTACATGGCCACGAACAAGACGGGGTTAGTGGTCTAGATGCGACAAACAGACAATTGCTTCAGGAACTCACCTTTTCGATGATATCGTACATGACGGGATCGGCCGTCTGCAAGTGGGAGGCGAGCATCTGCGACCGGCGTTAGCGACATGATTCATCACCATAGCATAATTTTGTGGAAGCGCACCTTTTGCTGGCTGTCAGTGGCAATGGACGTCGACGAGCCGAACCTCCTCCAGCTCTTGGGCGCCAACCCCGCGCTCCTCTGTCCTTGCAACTGTATCCGGGAAGCAGTGGCGGCGCGGCATGTCGTCGAGGTCAGAGTCGCGGCCGAGGTGGTGGCAGCCCGGCGGGCGCAGGCGCGCACAGCAGCTGTGCTCTGGAAGCTCGACATGACGTGTGTTATTGGCGAACTTGATTACTGGAGTTGTTGGTGTTGTTGTTGTTGTGGTGGTGGTGGTGGTGATGGTTAGAAAAGGAAGAGGTCAGACAAATAGGTTCTGTCAAACAGTTGAGACAGTTGACTGACTCGTTGGAGATAGAAAAGATACTTGACGGATATGGGACGAGGAGATACTTGTATGGGCACGGCAACGGTATCGGCAATAACGCAACACAAGAAAAATGACGGAACATGGATGGAAGGGAAAGTTACCCTGCAACACTGCGAGTGCATCCAATCCAACTCCAATCCACACTGAACAACACGGATTAGGCTTGGATCTTCCCTTTTTTCCTTCGTTTTTCTTTTGAAGCAGATGACTCTCAAGCTCCAAGGAAGGATCGAGTTATGTAATTAGTTCTCCGTGTTAGTCAAGTTAACTTGAAATATCGACTTGGGCGCTTGGTTGTCGATATCCAGAGTGCTGGTCGAATGTTGCATCTCTGGGTCATTACCCCACTAAGAAACATGACGAAGGCTCATAAAACCAACCCCGGCTTGTCGACGGCCAGGTTCCCCGAACTCTTTTGCCAATCCATTGCAGTGCTCTCTGCCTCACATCTCTCATACCACCCTAACATCCCCCCGCAATCCCCTCACCAAAAGTCTGTTACCACACCATCGTCCCCACTCCCCGACCTCCGATCTAGTCCGACCTTCCCCAAACTGCTTAATGACCAGCCAGCCAGCCAGCAGCTTAGCCCTTGCCCCAAGTTTTGCTATTGCCTCTCAACCAATCACCACCCTTTATTTTCCCCACAAAATCTGTCCATCCCCCTCCGCAGTCCGCAACAATTCAATTCCCCCTCCGCTCCCCCCTCACTCCACTCCCGCCTCCACTCCCACTGCCTTGCCTCCCCCGCCCGCCCGCGGTAGCCTGGGTTGCCTGCTTCAAAAACCTCCTCTTCCCGCTTCCGATCTTCCCTTTTCTCTTTTTCTTTTCTTCTTCAATCAACTAAACTGGGTATGATGAGCCCGCTGCTAAAACATGCCAGCATTTTTGTTCTTCCAATGCTTCTGCATTCTCAGGCGAGAACGATAGCTGAAATGCCCCGGCACACAAACTCACCACTCTGAGAGGGGACAATTTGAGGAAATCTCTGACCCAAACTTGTTTCAAAGTCAAGGGTTTGGTTGATGCACGATTCGTAGCAAACGGTCGTTTTTTTTTCTTTTCTTTTCTTTTTTTTCTTGTCTATGATTTAGATAGCTGCTGGTGTTTGCGGGATTTGCTGTTGAGAGGGAGATACGATGGCGGATTGATGAAGGTCGGGTGGTGGGTGAGGTGGCTGGCTGTCGTAGGCTTGCTCTTCGTTGCTTGTCTACGTACGTCCGCGGTTATATGATGGGCTGGCTGACTGGCTTTCGAGATCACCAAACTATGAACTTGGCTCATCTTAGCTTGTCTATGTGCGCGTCTACTTGTAGGTGATGAGGTTGACTGTCTGCTCGTGACGACAAGGTACCGTAGCGGAGCGCAATTTTGTCCCCTTGCCCCCTTGTAGATCACGCCGCATGGGGCGATACGGTCCTTTCGTGTCGGCAGTTCGATGACGATGCAGTCCTTGATATCAGAGTTCATGCCAGTGCTTCCTGGGCATGGCCAACAGGTCAACCTTCGAAACCCCAGTCAGTGAGTGATATTCCCCAGGAAGTGTTGGCAGCGTGTTCCTGCCCAGACTCGAGAATACATCACCACATGCAAGCACTTAAATCACGAGTTTGTTCACATTTCAGTTATGGTGGATGAAGAGGACGTGAATTGGTATCATAGCTAAGAGTCAAGCACCCACTGCAGAAGAAACATTCTGGAAAACAGCAGCTTGTGCTCAACAACGACGTAATCGCATTGTCTCCTTGCATCCCGTCCCTTTCGGCCTGTCGTGCCGCCAACACGCCAGTTTTGTTTCCATGGTGAGCGTGCTAGCGACGATCAAGAGCCTCAATGATATCTTTGCTCGGAAGCGCCTCCAGAATCTTGGTCCTTCGACTGACAATCCCTCGTCACCCATGCCAGACGATACATTGCAAAACGCCCGCACCATCATCCTTTTGCTGTCGCCGGTGTGTGGTATCACCAACAATACCCCACGGAAAGTGAAAGCACCATCAACTAGGGAAAACCGGACGACCAGAAGCGGATATCCACGCGTAGATTTTGGTGATGTAGAGAGAATTGCGACCAGAAAAAGAAGCCCAACCAATTACTCCGAATGCAAGGCCGCCAATATGTCCGTCTTCTTCCATTCACGTCATCATCCCAGTAATCTACTTGGACTCCTCCTCCTCGCCGGCGAGAACGTTGCGCTTGGCAGCCTGGCGCTCGAGCTTGCGCTCGCGAGCGGCCTTGGTGCGGGCACGCTTGGCGTCCATCTCCTCCTTGATGGCCTTCTCGCGAGCCTTCTCGGCCTTGGCACGGTGAATCTGTAGTAACAAAGTCAATATCCGTTCTCCTCCAAGTGTCTTCCTCCGTTCGGGTAGTGGGTGGTTGTACGTACGTGCTCAACGAGGGCACGCTTGTGCTTGAAGGTGTTACCCTTGGCGAGGTGGTAAAGCTCGTGGTAAAGGTGCTTGTCGATCTTGCCGGAAGCACGGTACTTCACGAGAAGACGGCGGAGGACCCTCTGGCGACGCATCCACAAAACCTGCCTGTAATCGTAGAAATCCCTCCGTCAGCAAAACCATTCCCCATCAAATGTTGTCGCTCAAGACATTTGCCACCCCCTCCTTGACTCTCAACCATGTCCTCCACCAGGCCCGAGCGCAGCCTCCCATAACTCGTCCCATGCGATGATGATGTTCCTCCTCTTGCCAAATGTCTTGGTCGTAGTGATTTGTTCGGGTTGTACGTACTCGGGCATACGGGCATCGGCGGTACCCTTGCGCTTACCGAAGCCGCGGTGACGGCCAATGCGGCGGGCAAGGTTGAGCTCACGCGCGCGGGAGCGCGAGTGCATGGTGACGGGCTTCTTGATGATGAGGCCATCGGCAACGAGCTTGCGGATCGTCTGGCGAGAGTTGGCGTTGCTGATCTCGGAGACCTCATTGGGGTCGAGCCAGATCTTGCGCTGGCCGACGCCCAAGACGGAGGACGCGAGCCGCTTCTGGGTCCTCAGGTTAACCCTGAAAGGCGCGGAAAAAAGTCAGCCAACTGCATCTTGGGAAATGTCCGAATCTGTTGATCGTGTCGCTTTTGTCGGTTTTGATGGCGCGGCGTGGTGGTGATTGATGGATGATGATGGGCGACGGTGGTGGTGATGACTTCTAGCCGGGGACAAGCAGTTTTGGCAATTCTGACGAAAACGACAAAAGAACCACCCTTGTGTTCATTTGACTGAGCGCTTCTTGGAACAGAAAGGCTTCATTTCCTCCCTCAGAATCGCCAAAATGCTCGTCCCCGCGGCCATTTCTCTCATTTCGCGAACGAACGGGACGGCATGACGCTGCTACTCACATCTTGACGGATTTCTGCGTGGATGGTCGGGTCTGGTTGACGATGGATTGAAATTTCCACGGGCTGAGGGGGAAGGTCGGAATCTCTAGAATTTCTCACACCAGCAGTTTGTGGGTTTCGCCAGGTGGGGACCCAGCGAGCCTGCCATTGGCGAGGGTTAGTGAGGGCTGTCACGGGGTGGGTCACGTGCACGGACTCAGCAAACCTAGCAGCAGCAGCGGGAACCGCAAATTGCCATTCACTTTCATCAAACACCCAAACACCATTGCCTCCCGGTGCCTTCACTCCGCCCACGTATTGCCTCGTGCCTTCAGCCAATTTCTGGGTATTGTGACGGTAGTGTAAGTTTTGCCGGTCCACCATGTGGCAAGATCAGCAGCGTTGTGCACATTGTTAGCAAAAGTCGCAGTCGCTCTCAGCACTTGCTGTTAGTGAACTTGATGTTGTCTCGTTCTATCACTTACACGGCTTGCACGGCCTGCACGATACCTACTAGAAGCGATATCAAGAACATCACCACGACCAATGGAATCGAGAGTGTGAAATAATCACCGAATGACTCATCGGTGCCAGTTGTTATTGACCTGTAAGGGCCTGTTTATCAACTGTTATTTCCGCATCGTTTCCCTAAGGATGTGCACGAGGGAACAACACCCGCACCAGGCTCATGATGATTCATTATGGTTCACCATGGTTCACGGGCAATACAAGCAGACATAATGGAAAATCAAAAGACTGATGTCCCTGGTGGTATTAGCGGTACCAGCAAACGACCATGCCCTGGATATGTGCATCAAGGGGAATGACATGTTCTCTCTCCTCGCCTTGCAACCACGAAATAGAACCCCTAGACCAAGAGGTATCTCACTTCGGGACGTATTGATGATCCGTGATTATCAAGGATCGGGTCGTCAAGACTTGCACTTCACTGTACCACTCCCGGCGTCTCCTCATCTATCCGCGTAAGGGCTGAAGGCGAGACACCCAGAAGCAGACATCTCAACAGAAACACTTGGAGACACTTCAACCAGGAGTCTCGAGGCCTCTCTTATCTTCCACGACAAAAGAAACACTAGCTCAAACACAAGACAGATACTCTTGTCCCTAGCCCCATTGCTCGTCTTTGTTATTTTGCTATGCCCAAGTCCAACATGACCGCTGGAAACTGAAATCATACGGGTGATTTGTGGACAGAGTAAACCAAGAAGACGTACGTCCCTGATAATATCGTGTGTACCAAAGCGAATCCCCCCTCGTGTATCTTGCTGTAACCCCCTAACACCATAGGGAAACACTCAGAGACAGCCCTATGAGGGTCTCAATATCTTTTCATGATAAAGAGACATTGGCCCAAACCCGTTTTCTACGTCTGTCCTTCCATGGTGATGGCCAAGTCCAGCATGACCGCTTAAAAAAAAAAAAAAAAAAAAAAAAAAAAAAAAAAAAAAGAAAAGAAAAATAAAAAAAAAAAAAAACCCGCCACCCACCAAAACCCCCACAGGGGGTCTTGCGG
>MU859090.1:0-134260 GCA_033297205.1 Pseudoneurospora amorphoporcata | reverse complement strand
TTTTTTGACACCGGGGGTTTTTGTTTGGTGTCTTTTTTTTTTTTTGGTTTTTTCGATTATTTTTTTTTTTTTTTTTTTTTTTTTTTTTTTTTTTTTTTTTTTTACAACAAAACACACACACACACCTACCCCGTATGATAATGCATGGCATGCCACCAACCACAACACCTTCCATATGAGCTTTCAACAAGACTACCTACATATACCTACCTACCTACCTACCTACCTACCTCCTTCAGGATCACCTCCACAAGGTACCTCTACTCATAGCCAAAACATATTATGTCCAGTGATGGTTACCTCTACTTGGAAAAGACGGACGTCCATCAGTTACCTAGTTTACCACTATCTACCTTACATTACGAGTCCCTTACCTAGGTAGCAGAGCTAGTTGAACCCGGCACCCCACCCCCCATCCATAAGGGAATCAGAAAGGTTATTACCTTAGTTAGCTACCTACCTATCAAGGAACAGAGAGAACTTTGCTCAAAGAGAATGGTTCGAGCTTGTGAAATAAACCCCATTCGCTACATATTGTAGCTACCCGTTGAATTCTGGTGTTTCGTACTGGGCCTGATAACTACCTAGCCAAGGTACATTTGACTGTTTGTATAGGAGGGATAGGTACGTACGTACGTCAATTTGATCATCGATTTCCGTCCGGGACCTGTTTGTTGTCTATCCCGGAATTCATCCATAGGTACCTTGGTATAAAGCCGTGATGGTGTCGTCAAGGTGACTTGATACTCCCACCGCCGCACCGAGCAGGATTATGGCCTGCGATTGTCAAGAGACATGTTATGTATTAGTCAAGGCAGAGTTTCAACAACGTAGAGTATATAGTACCGAAGTTGATTGTTGAAATATGAAAAGCGACATGGCTATGATACCCTGAGATGTATTTCACTATGACACTTATCCAGAGTTTCCCTCTTCCCGTAAATGTCCCTGTAACCCCGCCTCTCATCGCCTCGCTATATCAGCTTTTCAACCAAGTCTCTACCTCTCCCCCTCATCACCATTCCAAGCAGGCTCCCTTGCCTCCTCGTCCTTCTTCGCATTGATATCATGTCCGTCCTCCTCAACAGCAGTAGTGCTCTTCTTGCCTCCACTCACTTCCTCTTCCTTGCCGGTACTGGCCGTTTCCTCCTTCTTTTCCGCAACCTTCTCCTTATCCGAACCCTTATCCGTTGAAACACCTCCACTTGTGTTGATTTCCTTTTTGTCAGCTGAACCCAGATCCTTCCCAGCATCAACAGAAGAAGCAGCAGCAGCAGCATCCTTCTCCCCGGTAGTGGCAGCGGCACCATCACCAGAGGCAGGCCCAGCCGGATCAGCCGAGCTAGCACTGCCACCAAGCACCTTGGCAACAGCACTCCTTTGCTTGAAAGCCCTGTAGTACTTGACCAGATATCCTTTCCCAAGAAGTAGTACCTCGTCGTCACCGCCTACGTAGGTGACTATCTCGTGGAGGGCGGGCCAAAGGGCGTAGTCAGCTGGCGAAGGAACCTCGCCGCCGCCGCAGATGTAGAAGGTTGTCGGTTGGCTGGTGTTTGTGTCTGTTTGTTTGTCCTGATGATCCTTTGCGGTCTCCTGTTTTGGTTGCTGTTGATGCTGCTGCTCTTCGGATATTGATGCTTCCAGTGGTGAAAATGCTTTGCTGTCCGTGGCGTTCGTGATTGCCGTCGTCGCGGCAGCATGAGCCTCCTGCGCATATTCCTCCCAGTGCTTCAACAGCGCCTTCTCCCATAGCGCCTGCTTTACTTCCTCCGTGCTCATGCCCGACCTATTAATCAGCCAGTTCCAAGCCGCCCGCAACTCGTCCGCCTGCTCCAGCCTCGCAAACCTCTTTGCCACTTGGGCTGGGGTCATCTGATCGTACCTCCTGCCCGCCCCGTACACGGCATCCAAATACCTCAGGATGTTGACGTCCCCAATCACCTCCGTTCGTGCCGGATCGTTGTCCACGAACTTGACTCCGACCTTCACCTTCTTTCCTTCAGCCTGCTCCTCGTCCTCGCCCGAACCGCCAGAGCCAGAAGCGTCAATAGCCCCCCTAGCCACTCCAACCCCCATATCCGCTAACGCCAACGCCACTCTCATATTCTCCACCGTGCAGGCCCTCCCCTTGACGCTGCCCGCGAAGAACCTCTTTGGGCTGCCCATATGTAGAACGTTGAAGCCCTTTCCATAGTATTTCTCCCAGTCAAATTCCGAGGAATGGTTTTCATGCCCAAAAGCCTGCAGCATCCTAACCGCTCCGTCTGTTTGGCCGTTCACCACCGGCTGAGCTTCGTCCTTGGTTTTCCCGACGGCACCCTGCCCCCAGATCTTGGTTTGGGTAGAATTGAGAAAGGTGCCGATCTGTCGGAATGTCAGGCTGATGCGCGCGCCCGAGTAGGCCAGCTCGGAAGAGGACTTGTCACGGTCGGAGCGCTTGTCGGGACGGATGGCGTGTAGCCAGCGCATGTTGGTTTGCAAGCCCATGCGGAGGAGGGAGTTGTGCGGAAGAGGGGCGCGTTGGATTTGGCGTTTGGCCTTTTCAGCTGCTGTTGCTGTAGGGCTTGAAGAGGTCTCGGTCCCAGTCGTTGCTTCACTCTTGTCGTTCTTGTCCTTGGGTGGCCGCTTGGTGCGGAGGACCATGGTTCGTTCGGCACCAAGACTGACGTTGGCGATGTAACTGCCGCGGACAATGTCCAAGGTCTTGTCGCTGTGCTCGCTGATGTAGTCGTTGCTGTTGCGGTAGTGCTGGATTAGGACGTGGTTGAGTGGATGGCCGAGGTGCTTCTCGATCTCGTTCTTGATGGCAAGGACGGTGGGAGAGAAGGGAAGGAGTGGTGGTGACTCGTCTGCTGGATGGCGGTATACCGGCATGTTTCCCTCGTCATCGATGGCACCCTGAACGGCGATGCGACGGGGAACCTCACCACCCAGGTGGGACATGCCGGCCCAGCTGACCTCTTCCAGAAGACGCTCAAAGGCATCGGCGGCGAGATCAGGCGAGAGGGCATTGGTTATGACGGAAGTATCTCCCTCACAGAGAGCTTCAGACACAACGGGCTTCTGATAATCTTCCATGGTGTTTGATGACGTCTTTGCTCGAGTTTCTGGAGTATCGGTAGAAGACCGGAGGCTGTTGGGATCTGGCTGGTCTGATGTTGCTGCGCTTGGAGGGGTATCCTTGATTGGTTCCTGCGCTTCAGCCGAGTTCCGATCTTGGTTATTGCTCTGGACTTGGGACGACGAGCTTAATGATGAGCTCTTTGAGGTTTTGTTGCGTCGGAGTTTGGGCTTAACGGCTACTCTTGTACTCTGTGAAGATGGTGAGGGGCTGACACCGTCGGTTACTTCCGCCTCGAGTAAGCCCGAGGAACCAGAGGGTGGTTGGCTAACTGGTCCTACGTTTCGACGCTTGGTGGCCAAGAGCTCTGACTCAATGTTGTCAACCTCATCTTTGGAAGCAACTTCCAAGGGCGCAAGACCGTCGATCAGACGATTCGACAGATCTCCATGGGTTACCATGGGCTGTGTACTGGGGGCTTGGCGATGTTGTGGCGTGGCAGGGCTGCCTGATTTTGTGGTCCTTTGCGATGAAACAGGTGGTTCGACCGGAGGAATATCACCGGAGACTATTGATACCTTGGCCATCGTTGGCGAGAGGCCCGTAGACTGACTTGTAGAAGCCTCTGGAGTAACGGGCGAGATTCTACCTTTGTCCTGTTTGGTCTCTTTTACCTTTCCGGGCTTCGTGACCTCCCGGCTTCCGCTCGATGGCTTTGTCCCATGCCGGGGTTTCGCGAGATTTTTGGGCTGAGCACGCTGTAACTTCTCGATGAGGTCTGGGGAGTCTAGGAGATGGCAACCCGTGAGCTTCTCTAATTGATGGATGGCATTTGCGTGTCGCCCGTATGACCGGTAGCCGCAGCAATCCTCCACGATTGTGATGTCGTAGCCGTGTTTTCCAGCTTCCAGAGCGGTCGCAAAGACGCCCACATTGGTAAGGGAGCCACACACGTACATCTCCGTTACAAATCGCATTCTCAGCTGTTGAACAAGTTGCGATTGACCCGGAGGAAATGCGCTGTAGTGTGATTTGGTCGTTATGAAGTCGCGACCACGTATGATGGCGTCTTGAATGTTGGGCGGAAAATCGGCGCCTGCTGTGCCCTTCCGGACGCAGGTCGGTTTGTCAACACCGTCAACAACGGTTAGAAACGCCTCCTCATCAGCTTCCATGAGCTTTTCGTCGCGCTCTTTTGGGTGGGTATGCCTTCCTCTAGCTGGGAGCCTAGAAGGGCGTATCGGAACATCCGATACGATAATGGAGTCTCCCTCGGTAGCAAGGGCGCGATGTTGTTCGAACTCGCTTCGAACCCATACAACATCGCCAGCGCCGGAATCACGGAAGACCTTGACCAGCTCCCGAATGCGATGGACAAAATCGTCTGGTTCGGTCACGGGCAAGGCACCGTCCGGAGATACAAAGTCGTTTTGGAGGTCGACGACTATGAGTGCTTTTCTGGTTGGGACGGCAGGCATTGCCGCCGCGCTGATGGGAAACATGGCGCCAGGAAATGTATGCTTGCGGGTTGCTATTTGACGATATTCGATATATAGAGGGGATATTATGATGGGTAGTTGATAGTATTCTAAATCTTGGGACATGTCAGCAAAGAACCGGGGTACGGTGTCAGCATGGTGTGACGGCAGCGGGGATGATGAACATACAATCATTACCATGTTTATATGATCTGGCAGTCCCTATGGGCTGATAGAATTGAGTGCTAACCAGCAGTTCCGGACCAGCCCACGTGTTGCTGTTGGGGATATCTGTAAAGGCAGAACGTTGACCAACAATCCTGATTAGAAGATAGCTGTTGTCGCACCACATGAGTGAGTGGTGCTGAATACTGATTGTTGGAACTCGGCCGAGTGTCGAGTGCCGAGGGGTGACAACCTAGGAATGTCGGAAAGGTGAATGGGTGATGCGCCTCGGTAATGGGGATGAAGAAGAGATATGTGAGGTGAGTTGTTGAAAGTGGGTAGAGCTTAGAGGTAGGGGATCAATCGAAACAAGGTTGGAAACTTAATCGGCGGTTATCTACATCCGGGCCGTCACCACCAACGAACGACCACATGGCCGGGAAGACGGAAGAGGTAGAGCGGAGATAAAGTTGATAACCGGTGTAAAGCATCGAGGTGATCAAAGCAAACATTCACAAAGGAAAATGTACACTTGTCACAATCTCAGGGACCATGGTTCATGGCTTGATGGGTTGTCTTGCGCGGACATGGCGAAATTCAGCTGGAGATGTGTGTAAAGATTAGTAGTGTCCTGCAGTGACGGGACTCGGAGTGAGCAGTATGACTTCTTTCCACTTTGGCCTTGAAACTCGAAAAGGGAGAAAGAAGAGAGAAAAAAGGATAAGGTCGGTCGGTGTTGAGATGCGGGGTCCTGTCAGGTACGTACCGTGACCGCTGACGAACAGGTGCCTTGCAGGGGTCGGGGACCACTTGCCGGACTACACTAGGATGACCGCGATTTTGGTCTGCAGGGCTGGCGCCAAGGCGATTGGACGGAGGGCTTCGAGGAAATGGTGGGGCAGAAGGAGCAAGGTCCGTCGACCATCCACTCCTTCCATTCGCTATCTTGGTTCCTTTAATTGCTCGGGCATCCATTCGAGGACAGTGGCTTCCAGGACTGCCACTGGAGTCGTTGCATTGATGGCGATGCACTGCACTCACCATCACACCTCCTTCGGTTGTTCTACCGACTTCATGACTTCAGCACACACTCATCAATAACTTGAACCCCCCGCACTCAAAGCAAACAGCCTCATGAATTCAATATCTTCTGCATGTCTCTCTTTAGCTCTCCCCTTCTTCCTCTGGATTTTCTTGGCGCCCTGTGATCAATATCGTATGCAATGCCGAACCAACTGAGCATTCAACCAGACACCGCCATCGGCAAGTTCCGTTCGTTACTACCATATGCACACCATAGCTGTACAATATCTCGTTCGCTAATCTTCGGCGCATAACCAATACTCGGTTCGGGGGTTTACACATAGCATCCCTCCATTTTTTGCCCGTCAATACCACAAAAGGAAGAGCTCACCGGATATGGCTAGATACCTTCGTTGCGGTTGATGGGCTATCTATGAGCGATGACCTTGCTCGTGACCACGCTAGTGATCCTTAATGGTTCTGAGAAAAGACTGGTGGTCACCTACTTCCAACACAACCGTTCGACCTCGGACTATCATAGTCCACTATTTGGTCGCTTCCGCCACTCATCCTTTCGTGATGGTGATCTCTGTTCTGCATACAACAGCAGAATTGTCCCTGCCCGACCATGCGACCACTTGGCAGGCACAGAACCAATATTCCCATGCTCTCATGGCAGGTCTCCCTGTTTTCGCATCACATGCGCTCACACTTGGGTGGTGATAGCTGCACGCTGGCAAGGCTATCGGCATCGGTCACAGAAGCCGAATCCTGGCTCGGAAGAGAGGGTCGCGTAGCTACTCGGTGAGGTCAAGGCAAGGATAGATAATGTGACGCTGCCACTTGCAGGACAGAACTCGCCAAGGCGCAGTTACCGGACGACAACACCACGCCTAGTTGAGGTTGGGAATCGGAATCCGCATCATACCCCTGAAGCCAACCAAGTCCTCCAACTCCACCGCAATATCCTCAAAGGACGGGCGCGAGCCAACTTGAGCATCAGCGCACTGCTTGTGCAGTTTCTCCAGCCCTTGAACAATGGCCTCCTCTTCCTCCTCCGTGAGTTCGCTGCTGTCTCTGAAGGCGGCTGGAGGAGCCGCACCATTGGCAACAACAACAATGGCCGTTTCCGCCTCTGGAGTCTGGGTTGCTGACTCCTTCTTCTCCTTCTCCCTCCTGATCAAACCAAGCACATCCTCCAACAGATGCGCAAAAGCCAACACCTCCAACTTCTCCATGCCAGCGTAAACCTCATCGTCCGTGCCGTAGATGGTAGCAGCACCAAAATCTCCCAGCAAGGCATGTCTGTCCGCCTTGCTGGCCAGGATGTTGTGCGCGTACAAATCGCCATGAGCGATTCCTCTCTGATGGAGATGAGCAGCCGCCCCAGCAATGCCCGTCAACATGCCCAACGCCTCAGCCGCGCTCAGCGAGGCGTCCTCCGGGAAGCAGTCGCGGCTGCAGGTATCAAACGAAGGCGGCAGTCCGAGAGCGGAGTAGTACTCCGGAATCAACTGCATCACGATCCCTCCCTGGAACTTCTTTTTCTTTTTCACGTCTTCCTCCTCCTCCTCCTCCTCCTGCTCCCCTTCAGCAGCAGCACCCCCCTCGCCTCCTTCAACAACAACCTCATCAGGATGCCCAACCACCCTCCCCAAAACCGTAATCAAACCCTCATGAAACTCCGCCGCCAGCACCGCAGCCATTTCGTCTTTTGGCGTCCCATCGCTCGTCACCCCGCCCTTAAACACCTTAATCGCCACCTCCTCCGCGTATTCCTCGCTCTGCTTCCACAATCCCCTAGAAATAACCCCCGATGCCCCCTCACCCAGAGGCGGCTCCTGCACCTCCAAATTCCTCCACTCGATCCTCTCCAAATCAAACCTCCTCCCCGCCTTCGCCGTCGCCGCGCTCGTCTGCTCCTCAACACAAGGATTCCCCGCAAACGACAAAAACGCCAGCTTCGGTAAGTCGGTAAACAACCACCCCGGAAGACTCTCAAACCTGTTGGCACTCAACCTCAGCAGCGCCAGCTTTTTACACCCCTCTCCCATAGATGCCGGTAGGCTCGACAGTCGGTTCCCAGCCAACATACACTTCTCCAACTTCTCACACTGTCCCAAATCCTCGGGCAGTTTTTCGATGCGATTGTCCGTGAGGATCAGCCACCTCAGTGTCTTTGTGGGTAAGGCACCTTCAGGGATGGAAGTCATCCCGTTTGAGCGGAAGGCGATCATCTCTAGGGATGGACATTGGGCTAGGACTGATGGGAAAGCCGTGAAATTGTTGGAAGAGAGGAAGAGGATGCGGAGGTGGGGGAGGGATGAGCCGAAGTTGGAGGGGAGGGAGGAGAGGCCGGTTCCCGAAAGGTCGAGGTGGGTGAGGGTGGCGCCGAGGGCGAGGATTGCGGGGGGGAGGAGGCCCGAGGGGAGGGGGGTGGTTAGCTTTAGGTGGGCTGTTGAGGCGTAACCGCCGGAGAGGAGGGTTGAGAGGTCGTGCATTTTCTTTTTTAATTGTTGTTAGTGGTGGTGGTGATGGTGGTGGTGAGAAAAAAAGGATTGACTTGGGTAAGCAGTCGGTGGTCGTGGTTGTTTACAAAGGAGTGTTGTTACTGGTGAAGGCGTGAAGGCATTCACGGTGTCAAATTGTTAGTGAGTTTGATTGTGTGCTCTTGACATCTTGACAGCGACGTCCGTAAAAATACACCGAACATGTTATTACGGTCAGTACTGTACTGTATACATTCAGTTTACACATCCAAGCGTCTTCATTATGCCCTCAAATCCAGCTCTAAACATTCTCTAAATGCCAGAATATCTCATGGCTCCATCCAACGTGTGTACCATGTTTTGTGGTCCCTATAACAGTTTCGCAAAGGCCTTTTCTCGCCCAATCGAGGCGTATTGGACCATGTTCGGTTTTCTTGCTCAAGTAAAACAAATGTTACCGGCAGGTAAGGCCCAAATAGGACTAGCGCCTGGCCCAAGCTGCAAGTTTCCCAATTCAGCTTTCGGTTCCATTCATCGACTGCAGTGCAAGGTGCGACCGCGCCCAGGCCTTATCAAGAAGCTCCCAGTCCGCGACGTAACATCGCAGCAGCAGCCAAACATCCCGTCCCTTCCACAACTTGGACATTTCTTACGACCGCAGACCAAACGGTTATCAGTTACGGATTCGCGACCGATATAAATACCACCAACAAAACGTGTCGTCTGCCTGGCTTTGTCCCCAGCTCTCGCGGATAACACCTCCGTCATCAGCCATGGCGACCGACACGCGCAAGAGACCCGCGGACGCAGAGGGAGTGCAACAGTCTCACCCCAAACGACCAAAGACCAACACGTCATCACGAACAATCCTCGCAGTCGAAGCGATCGGAAAGTCGCCAAATGCATCGACAGCACCCTCACCCGACGAGCTGGCCAAGAATGGACTGAGGCGGACGATCGCGTTGGCGTTGGAGACGGTCGGCTTCGACGGAGCCACGCCCGAAGCATTAGAGAGCTTCACCATAATGACGGAGTCGTGTATGCTGCCTGTTGCGCTGAGGCTGCCCCCGCGTCACCTTGCCTTCATGCTAACCTCACCCTTTGGGCAGACCTCCATTCGTTAACCGAACAAGTCAAGATCTTTGCCAACGCCTCGCGCCGCTCCTACCCGATACCCATGGACTTCGAAAACACACTGAATCGTTTCAACGTCACACCCACAGCCCTCTACTACCACAGAAAGCCCCCGATATCGAAGAAGAAGCGACAACCAGTCTGGGAAGATGTCCCTCTAGGCGAAGCCATCCCCACCGACCTCCCCGTCCTCGCTCCCGAACTCGACGGCGCCGCAGACAAGGCAGCCAAGAATTACATCCCGAGCTCCTTCCCCTCCTTCCCCAGCGTGCACACCTACAAGTACACACCCGAAAGCGTCGAGGCCGCCACGGCCGTAGACGACAGCAGCATCATAACCGACACCCAAGCCACGACCGCCACGCAGACCCAAACGATGGTGGCTGAATCTCAGGCACCAGCAACAGCGGCAGCATTAGCAGCCACACAACAATCACAACTCCCCACCAAGATCCCCCAACGACCACTGGCGCCCGACGAGATCCCCCGCGGTGATCCAAAGAAGATCCGCGAAGCCGCCGCCAAGGAGGCCAAGGCCGGCGAGCAAGCTTTGCGTCGCCTCATGCGCGCCAGCAAGATCGCCAAGCAGAAGGACGTGTCAGCCACGGCGCAGCGGGCGCCAGCCAAACGCGAGCGGTACGCGCTCTGGGAGGCCGCCATGCGCGAGCTGGTCGAGGACGATAGTAAGGCCAAGGGCAGAGAGGTGGCGCCTGTGGCTATGCATAGCCAGCAGGGCAGGGTCGAGATTGCCGACCACAGCATGATTGTCAATGCGGAGAAGGGCTATTATCGGAAGGAGGTGGCGAGGCCGGGGGTCAGGAAGTTGGCGGGGGAGTTGGCGGGGAAGTGAGAAGTGAGGTTACAGGGGAGGTGGCAGCAGGGCGACGAGGGTGAAGATGCTACGAGAAGAGAGGTCATGATAAGGGGTGATTTCTCTCGGGCAGTTTTAGGATGATGAGTTTGCCATGGGCGAATAGCAGAGCTCAAGGATGATCACGATTATGACCATGGTCTTGCAAAGACAATGCACATGGAGGCTGGAAAGATTGGCATGCGAAAAGAGTGGTGTGGTGCCAGCCATGAAGAAGGCACCGAGCTGTTATTGCTTGATTCAAAAGGCATGAGTTAAAGGGACGGCGCATTATTGAGAGCAGCATTAGCATTTGTCATATTTCTCGAGTGTACAAGATACCCATATGGAACATATAAATAGACGGATAGTAGTCTATACAGCGGATGTTGCTTGGTTCCTGTGTTATGCAATGGCTTATGCCCAGAAAAAAACAACACTGGGATGCACAATACATAAAGATAAGAGAGGAAGCAGGAAATAACTTCGGAACATCCATGCGCATTAGGAATGAATATTGATCAACATGAACGATTCAAAAGTCATGACCTACATTCATATTTAGAAATAGAGCTCTTTAAGAACTCGGATCTCACAGTAAATGCCTTAGTAAAGAGCAATACCGCCCATTTGCACAAACAGTGAAAGTGAACCACGCAGAGATCCAGTCCGCAGATCTGGCTGCTCCTTAAAATTACGAGTAAAGTCATATCGAACCTTGGATGTTTACCGTTTGTCATGGACCGAGGAAGTGAAGCTCCCAAAGTACACTTACACTAGACTAAAGCTGCCAGCTTTTGCCGGGCCGGCAATGACACAGTGCACTTGGAGTGACGACACCGCAGGGGCAGTTCCGGGCAGGCCTGGAAGGGACTGTGTGCCAATTTTGCGACCAGCCATTTCGACTGGAGCGACAGCGCCAAGGCGGCAACAGCCCAGCAGCCCCACCACCCAGCGACACCCGCCGCAGTTGTGGCAGGCGTCGGCCGACCCTATTTTCCGCCGCACAAAAATTTCCGGAATTCGTCCTGGTCCCGTCGCCCAGTCTCCGCATTGTGCCTTTGACGATTTTCTGAGAGGCACCGTGAAAAAGCTCACCACCCATTCCACCCCATTGATCCTCCCCTGATCAACCAGAAAGGAACTGCAAAGATGGCTGAGCAACTCATCCTCAAGGGCACCCTGGAGGGCCACGTAAGTTTTTACATTTCTTGCGAATTCCCCGACCGCTGACGTTGCTGCTGCTACTGCTGCTGCTGCTGCCGCCGCCATGTTTGGTGTTGTTGTTGTCGGCATTGCGCCGGTGGGCTGCTGGTGGTTTATAAGAGAAGGAAGAGCGCGTTGGGCACAATCTGAAAAGAGGGTACTACTGCGACGACGACGAAGACAAGTTGGGCGGCGACGACCATGGGGACATTATACGGCAGCAGCAAAGCAGACAGCAACAAGCGATTCGTGAATCACCGCACATGGAGATATGTGGTGGGAAAATATGGACGAATCCAGAAAACTGACCACAACATCTTTTTGCAGAATGGCTGGGTCACCAGCTTGGCCACCTCTTTGGAGAAGTACGAAACCACCATCACCACCGAATAAACCGCATTCTACACGCGCGAAGGTCATAAACTTACAAATGCTCTCGCAATTAGCCCCAACATGCTCCTTTCTGGTAGCAGAGACAAGTCCCTCATCATCTGGAACCTCACCCGCGATGAGACCTCGTACGGCTACCCCAAGCGCCGTCTCCACGGCCACTCTCACATCGTCTCCGACTGTGTACGTTAAAAAAAAAAAATACTCGACACGAATTTGGCGGAGGATTTGTTGATATCTGGAAATATCTGGGGCAGTTTGACTGATTGGCGCGGCAGGTGATCTCTTCCGACGGTGCCTACGCCCTCTCTGCCTCGTGGGATAAGACCCTCCGTCTCTGGGAGCTTTCCACCGGCACCACCACCCGCCGTTTCGTCGGCCACACCAACGACGTTCTCTCCGTCAGCTTCTCCGCCGACAACCGTCAGATCGTCTCCGGTTCCCGCGATCGCTCCATCAAGCTCTGGAACACCCTCGGTGACTGCAAGTTCACCATCACCGAGAAGGGCCACACCGAGTGGGTTTCTTGCGTCCGCTTCAGCCCCAACCCCCAGAACCCCGTCATTGTCTCCTCCGGCTGGGACAAGCTCGTCAAGGTATGTCGTAACCTGCCCTTCCTCGCATTCCGACACCATGATGCTTGCATATTTTTTTCATAAAATAGTATTTGCTACTTCAGAGCCCTCGGGCTATGAGACCAACTTCACACGCACTGATTTTGTCGGAAATCTAAAACTTGTTGTCACGCAAAACTCTACGAGATTTGGAGAGGATTCGGTGACTAACTAAGTCTCAAACAGGTTTGGGAGCTCTCGTCCTGCAAGCTCCAGACTGACCACATCGGTCACACCGGCTACATCAACGCCGTCACCATCTCCCCCGACGGCTCCCTCTGCGCCTCCGGTGGCAAGGACGGTACCACCATGCTCTGGGACCTCAACGAGAGCAAGCACCTCTACTCTCTCAACGCCAACGACGAGATCCACGCCCTCGTCTTCTCCCCCAACCGCTACTGGCTCTGCGCTGCCACCTCCAGCAGCATCATCATCTTCGACCTCGAGAAGAAGAGCAAGGTCGACGAGCTCAAGCCCGAGTTCCAGAACATCGGCAAGAAGTCCCGCGAGCCCGAGTGCGTCTCCCTCGCCTGGTCCGCCGATGGCCAGACCCTCTTCGCCGGTTACACCGACAACATCATCCGTGCCTGGGGTGTCATGTCCCGCGCTTAAGCGTTTGAGACGTCGTAGTCGGAGCCGGAACTGGTTGGCTAGGGGACGTTGTGGACGGGAGGCTTGCGCGGCATAAAGTTGGCAGTAGTCCGTGAAGGACGACGCCTCGCTTGCTGTCGTGCTCAGGCTGCATCAGGGCAATTTCGTTCAGGGATTCTTCCATGGTAAAGGCGTATCTCGGAACTGCTTTGTATCGTCTTTGCTTTCTTTCATTTCAAAAAGGTACATAACATACCAAAATGAAAGAACAACTGGGAGCTATGGGAAAAAGTTGCATTGAACCTACCTAATGTCACGCCGAAAGAAAGAGCCTCTACGTGTGCAGTGTATTTTTGGTCCACCTATGGCAATGAAAGATAATAAAAGGCCATGATGAACCACCTGTTTGTCCGTCGTTGTTGTTGATGTGGTGATGTGTCAAGTGGTTGGGGTCATGATGTGGTTCAGTCAGTACCAATGTTGTCTGCGTGTCTTCAAGCTGTGAGGGTCCTGATATCCAAACCACTCATTCGTCGGTCAATATGCCGATCCAAATCACCTTGAACGTCCCCTCGATCTTGCACCACCCTACCCTTTTTAACCCATTTTCCCCACAACCAACCAGTCACCATCAACCTCTTCCCCCCTCACCGTCCAACCCTCACCTCCTCAAACCGATACGCCCCCTTCACATCTCCATCCTCGTGCCCATTCCCATTCCCATCCCCTTGACGTCCACGTTCACACCTCTCAACCCCCCCTCCCAAACTAGACCCAGTCTCAGCCGTACATGTATCATTCCCATCAACAAGCCTCCCCCCATCCCCATGCACACCCCCATCCCCATCCGCATTCCGATGATGATATTCAGCCCTCTCAACTCCCGACCTCAAATCCTCCTCCTCCAACGGGGGCACCTCACCCAGGTAAGAAGGACCCGCATACCCATACCCATTTTCATACCCATACCCATCATACTCACCATGATGGTCCCGGCACTCCATGTCCCTCTCCTGATCCTCCCGTCTCCTCTTTTGTCGTCGTCGTCGTCGTCGTCGCAGCACACGGTTTCCGCTGCGCCATTGTAAGAAGCAGACGGTGAGGAAGATGATCAGGACGAGGACGAGGACTGTGTCGATTATGGCGGTTAGGGCGGGGCCTTGGGAGGGGGAGAAGAGCGAGTTGGAGGGGGAGTTGGAGGTGGAGTCGGGGTCGGGGTCGGGGTCGGGGTCGGCGGTGTTGGTTTCTTTAGCTGTTTGGGTGTTTGGTTGGTTGGCGGTCGGGGGGTTGGTTGTGGGAGACATGGAAGTAAAAGTAAAAGAGGGTCTGGAGGAGGGTACATGTATGGAAGGGGTGAAGGAAATGGGAGAGGGCGTGGGGGGAAGACTAAGAGAGGGAGAGGGGGTGAAGGTTATGTTTGTGGGTTGGCGAAGCTGGGTGATGCGGGAGGTTGGGTTAGTATTGTATTGTTAGAATGCGGAGATGTGGGTTGGGTTCAATGGGTTGGGACAAAGACTGTAGAGGTACCTAAGGTAGGTATGGATGGATGGTGTAGATGCTTGGATTCATGTTGCGTTAGGCTGGGCTGGGCTGGGCTGGGCTGGGCTGGTTGAGGTTGAGGTTAAGGTTGATGGACTAGACTAACTTGTATCATGATGGCATCTTTCTTTCTTACTTCCCTCCAGTTCCCTTGTCTTGATCTCTTTTTTTTTTTTTTTCCTGTTTTTATTTCCGAAAGACTATGCGAGTCTAGAGGTAGACAGACAAACCAACCTCCCAGTTGGTAAGTTGGTAAATATTCGGATCAAGAGAGTGGGTAGAGGCAAAGTGAGGGTTCCAGGCCGTGTTAAGGCAGCGGCAGCGGCGAGTGATTAGGTACTTACACAAGGTACTTTCAGTCACTTTATTTATACTGAGGGCCAACCCGAGCAACGATCAATGGAAAAGACCAAGTTGGTGGGTGATATAGAGAGGGCAGACAGTTGTTTTTTGAGTCCCAGCACTCAGAGATTAGTACCGTACCCACGCAAATGCTTAGGTAGAAGTAGAAGGGGAGAATATCAGTCCAAGAACAGAAACCTACCTACCTAAGAAAGAAAGATATGACGAGTCCGAAACCGTCAGGTCTCTCTCTCTGTTCAACCCAGTCAACCAAGTCCAGTCAGGCCGTTGGATTCGCAACCTCTGTAGTACCCAAGGTATACAATCCAAGTACTGGTTTGTTTGTTTGTTTGTTTGTTCGTTTGTTGTTAACCCGAGACATCTAGATTAGTCAACCTTCCTACATACATAGGTATTTCGATATCTGCTTAATCCGTTTCATTTCTATAAACAAAGCGTCATCTTACGTTGCATATGACATACTGGATTATCTTGGAACTGCTTTTCTGATTCGTACCTACCTAACTGTTACATCTTATTCTTGTGAGGTTCAGGATACTTTGGAATGTATCTCGTCCAGTACCCAATGTTAGTAATACCGAGCCAACGAATAAATAAACCAGTATTGGACTGTACCTGAGGTACGAAGTCTCACCAGTCCTCGGAGAATCTGGCTATCCAACATCTCTTGTCTCCAGTAACCTACTTCTAGTGTTCGCCCGCCTTCCATTTGATAAACATCTTGTGTGTACAGCCATGGCCATTTTCTCCGTGCCTATAATTTCATGTTCCCCGGTGGTAATTTCCTGCGTGGTCGGCCACCATCCACGCATTAGAATAGAGTGACACCGTCACACATTAAGGAAGTGTGTTGTATCCCTTGTGTTCGTTCGGTGTTGTCTGTATTTGCTTCCAGATGTACACCAATAGTGGCTTTTGGCGTAGGGCGACATCCGATGTATTATGTTGGCAACATCAAAGTCCATAGTAACCATCCGTCTCCTCGGCGCAGTTACCGTGCAATCTTCCTCAAGATGAACTTTGGACGTTCCACATCAATGTTGTAGAAGGGGGGTTTCAGACATGAAATGTTAAGTCGTTGAAAACTTGCCTTGCAGCTTGTACAAATGAGTCAAGTAAACCCAAACGCTGTTATTATTTCTGTTCCCTATCATCCTATTCCATAAAGAAACCCAACCAAGACAGGAAAATCGCTGATGATACCAAAAAACAAAATCCACCTCAATAACTCCCATGTTTACATCTCGCTTCCGTTTCCGTCCTGTTCTCTCCAGAATCATTCCTCCTGTAAAGGTTCCCGTGTTTGCTTCGAGCCACCACTCCTCTCTGACGCCTCATCCTCCGTCACACCACCAAAGGAAGCCCTAAGCGGAATATCCACCTCCTCCTCACTCCTCGTTACCATAGTCGGTGTGTTACGGTCCCTGTTGTCCTGGACTTGTACGTGTCTGTCCCACGGTTCTCCGCCGCCCGATGCCTCCAAAGGTGCAAGTGAATCGTTCAGGAAGCCTCTGAACTATGATGGCTCCCACGAGGTTACTCTTTCGTTGACTGTGTTGTTTCCATTCCCATCTGTGGAGTATACGCTGCTGGCTGTCGTTGAAAATCATCCTTATAGTCAGTATTTCGACTGAAGACGTTTCCGGGAAATGAGAAGGGGGACGTATAAGCCACTTGAAAACACAAAGGAGTATGTGACTGACGAAGCTGGTAAGTACACAGAGGGGAGCCAAGCTGTATGCCACGCTCAACGGGTGTGTGTGATGTGTTGAGCCACACAAGAGATGCCTGAAAGAATATGGGAAGAAACAATGCCAGCTCAACTTACCTGGCCTAATACTCGGCTGACCAGAAGAACCACCTACACCCTCTCCATCCCCTTCTATTACGCCGCCGGGTTCTTCATTCTATCTCGTCAGAATCTCCTTTAGCTTGCCTCACTATCAGGCCAGATGGGCTGAACTCACCTGCCCCTTGAAGTGCACGTGACGATCTTGCCCATTATCAGCCGGGCCGGCCGTCACCGCAGCCCTCGCAGCACCCGCCGCTCTTACATGCAAAGACGAAAAAGCTCCCTCTTGCCTAGACTCAGATCCTGGGGCCGTTGGAGCTTCGTTCTGTGAAGAAGAAGGAGCCGGTGCTCTAATTCCAGTTGCAGCAGAGGACGAAGCCTGCGCCCCGCTCTCAGACATGGACGTCTCAGGCGCCGTAGTGGGGGATCCCGCGAGAAGAGGTCGTGAACTCACAGGAGAAAGAGATTGCCCGGGTGTCTTAGTAGTATCAGAAGCATCAGATGGTTGTACAGCTGTCTGGTCCCAGTTTGGAGCCTTCGCGGCCGTTGCAGGCCGGCCGACACGTTCGTTGTCCATGTACTCCATGTGTATATCCCCGCGCCTTTGCCCGGGTGGGGCGTCTGGCCTGTCTTGGTCCCCTGGGGGTGCCCCTGGGGGTGGCCCTGGGGGTGTCCCTGGCGGTGGCGTTTGTGGTGGGCTTTCTTCTGGTTCCCTGTTATAATCGCCTGGTCCCCTGGCCCCGTCCGGTACCCAAAAGAGCTTGTCAATTCGAAAGGCAGCGTAAACGACCACGGTGAGAATTTCGATGGTAAAGTTGAAGACGTAGAAGGCGGCGTGGCTGTGGTACCATGTCGCGTGGCCGATCTCACGTCCGGCGAAGTTTGCCCCAAGTCTGAAGCCGGTACCAAGGGTGGCCATGAGCGAACCAAACAACAACACTCTGATCTTGCGTTTTACTGATCCCGTTCCAAAGTCTTCAATTGCAGTGGGGTCGACGGCGGGCTTGAAAATGCACCATCCGAAGTATCCACTGGCAACAAGAGGGAGAAAAGACATGCTGGTTAGCCAAGTGCTGCAGGTGAGCAGCAAGATACGCTCGGCGTAGCGAGTTTTGGTGTCGAGGGTAAAGAAGAAATGAACAGTTGCTGCGATGATGATAATTAGGGCAGAGACGATGCTTATGAGGAGGCCCCAAAAGATGTTGTTCCAGAGTGTCTTCCAGCCCTGGCGTGGGTGAATTGCGCGGAGGAGGCGTTGAGTAAAGAAGAGGTTGACAATGACGATGATGACGCCGCCAAGAAGGATGAAAACGTTGGCAGCAATTGCAAGGCGAGGGTTGTCCGAGTCTGATGCCCAGACCAAACGCATCGAGACTGCCGTGATCCGGGCCATGCAGAAGCCAAAGAGTAGCGCGGAAAAGACGAACTTGATGCCGCGGCGTCTGTTGAGTTGGAACAAGATCATATGCACAGCGGCAACAAGGAAGAACATTATCAAGAATATAATGCAGGGGACAAGGTCGTGCTTGAAGGAGGGTATTCCGCCGACCGGGGCATACGGGGGGAGGTATGGCGGCCCGGAGGAGGGTGCCTGATCACGATGGCTATTAGCAACTGCGTCGACAACACCTAGTTTGCTGGTCTGTTGAAAGGGAGGAAATCCTTACCACACCCTGCTCAGATTTTGGTGTACCCATGTTTTTGATCTGTTGCAATGGCTAATGAGGCTGATAATGATGGCGAATCGAATAAGCATGCATGGATGGGTATCCAAACAAGACCTGGCGTGAAGACAAGTAGCGAGGGATGATGGGCGAGAAAAGAATGTAAATGTAACACTTTCACAGTCCACGATGGATCCAAAGAATGACCACGAGATGACGAGGGGACGGAGTAAAGAGTGGGAAAAGAGAAGTTGTTAATTAAAATTGGGGCAACACATTACTTGAGGAGCGACTGCCAGATGCTGTTTTCGAGATGACATTGGTATCCAGGCATGGAAGATGCTATCCTGTTGAGGTGGTAAAGAGCAATGCACTATATTGGCTTTGACAATGGAACTACCTTACCTCTAGAGCTGCGTAGAGCAGACACACTTTCCCGTGGTAATCCCACGTTCATGGTGTTGTATGAACATTGACCCTTCCTCAAGAAGAGGACCATTGGAGACAACAAGGCCGGAAGATGGAGGAACTGCTTGTGCTGAACGGAAAGAGAAATCCGTGATATCTTGATGAATTGTTAAGAAAGGCAACTTCCTCAGAGGATAGTATAATTGCGAGTAGTGACATTTTCCGTCGAGTGTCCCAAATAGGTACCTAGGTAGCTGTGATCATGGCAGTGCATCTCGAGTAAGCCATAGAAGTTCGCGGTGGACATGCCTCGAGGGAAAGAGAAAGAAGTTGGAAAAGGTACTGAGAACGTCATAATGATAAGACACCGTTGTCCCCGTGGCAATAAGGAAGGTTGATGGTAGGTCCAGAGGCAAGCATGAAGTTGATGTTGAGTTGAAGTTCGACATGTTATGGAATGTACTCACAATCGCCAAGACTTGGGGTAGGTTGGCCCATGGGCCTTAAATGTGGGGCAGGCCGTTGTTGCCGCAAAGAAACGCGGAAAGCGGAACATGCCGTCGAGAATTTTGTCCCACTTTCCTCACTGCAGCAGTGCAGCGAGTCCCAGTCCGGCCGACCACTACCGTCCAGCCCGTCCGTCGTTCGTCGCGTCCCCCCCGATCCGAGCTCCGTCTTTCTGTTTTTAGAGAGAGAGAGAGGCCCGATTGCCAATGCCATCCACACCGGCACCATCATGAGTCTCAATGTGCCGTCCAGGCGGCTCCTGAAGAGCGGTTAGTTAGCAACCACCACACCATTGCGTTTCCTTTATGATACTTCATCATCATCGTCGTCGTCGCCGTCGCCGTCGCCATGTCCAAAACAAATCAAATAAATCCAAATAACTTCAAAGACTAACACTCAGGCTTCCTGCCTTGCACCGTGAACAGCAGCCTCCCCCTCCTCCGCCAACGCCCTCGTCCCGGCTCTCCAGTCGCTTTCGATCGCCAACAACACCCCCACCACCACCACCAGATCTATCCACACCACGTCCTCCCAACAATGGAGTCTCTTCAGCTGGGGCAAGCAGAAGATGGAGGAGCGTAGGAAGGCCAAGGAGGAGCTCAAGCAGGCCGAGATTGCCCGCACCCCCAAGAGGTTCACGCAGGAGGAGATCGTCGCGCGCGTGCGCGGCCGTCTCGAAGGCGAGTCCATCTTCGCCGACACCGCCTCTGTGTCAAAAGCCGACGAGCTAGCCTCCTCGCACGAAAAGTACAAGGCCTGGGCCACCGAAAAGGCGGAGAAGCAGGCTGCCGCAGAGCGCGACGGCATTGTCACGGCGATGGGCATCTCGCTGATCAAGGACCACATGTTGCGCGCCGTCGACCCGGACCCGCGCTCGCGCCTGCGGTGGGAGCGCAAGATGATGATCCGCAAGCTGCAGCGGGGCACGGACCCGTGGAGCGTCGAGCCCAAGGCCGAGCGCATCGCCCGCACCGAGCGCAAGCTGGTGTTCAAGACTCACCAGCTGCCCACCTCGGTCAAGAAGCTGGTGCACCTGTCGCGCCAGATCCGCGGCAAGACCGTGTCCGAGGCCCTGGTGCAGATGCAGTTCAGCAAGAAGAAGATGGCCAAGGAGGTCAAGACCGAGCTGCTCCGGGCCGAGGCGCACGCCATTGTCACGCGCGGCATGGGCTTGGGCAAGGCTGCTGCCAACAAGGATACCGAAACTCAGGAGGAGCCCGTCAAGATCCAGACCAAGGACGGCAAGCACATGGAGATCCGCGACCCGACGCGCATCTATGTTGCCGAGACCTTTGTCAACAAGGGTCCCATCAGAGGTGCCGAGATGGATTATCGTGCCAGAGGCAGGGTGTTCAAGATGGACAAGCCTAGTACTAGTGAGTGCCCCTTCTTCCTCCCTTTCGTCCCCCGAACCCTAACAAAAAAAAAAAAAAACTAACACCACTCCTTCTAGCCATGACCCTCGTCCTCAAGGAAGAAAAGACGCGCATCCGCGAACACCAAGAGCGCGTCGCCAAGAAGCTCCGCCAAGGTCCCTGGGTTCACTTGCCCGACCGCCCCGTCACTTCCCAGCGCCAGTTTTACTCTTGGTAAAAAAACGCCTCTCGCCATCTGTATGTACAGACACACACACACACACACTACACAGTAGGTAGTAAAATGTGTGGCGGCGGCGGCTGCCTGCAGTCCACTTTCGCTAAAAACCTCCCCATAACCCATGCATGCATGTCAAGGCAAAGCAAGGAAGGAGTGGACGGTCGGTCACATGACTGACTGACGGATGGGGCATGCATGATATGATCATGGCAAGGGGGCATTTGGGAAAGAACTGTATTTATGTACGAGTAAAAGACAGACGGACAGACAGACAGACAATGCTGGAGCGAAGGAGTTCAAAAGGAAAAGGGAGGAAGAGGCCTCCTGACCTTGTTTTTTCGTCTTCGTCTACGAACGGTACCCTGTCATTTTGTAAAATAGATCGCAATATACCAAGAAAGCCACCCATCCACCCGGACTGCACCCATGCCATGCGTCACGAGGGAACCCCGGTGCCTACCCGATGGCTACCTAGTGTAGACCACGCAGGCCACTGGCGCTGATATGAATTGATTCTTCTTCATGGTTTGATTACTTGCCAGCTTCAAATGCACAATTCCTAACCCATGGTCAAATCTCACATCACTGGCTCACACCGGAAAGATGCACCCAAGTCATCAAGTAATCATGTTCATTGTAGCGAGTCTGTCAAATATGTACAGGAAATTCAAAGCTAGAAATCAAGCAACATGCCCGCGTGTCGAAACCCGACTACAAACCGCCCAAGACTTTGGTAATACAGAGCCCGGCTACAGATGTATGCCCCTATTCTTTGGTCGCCCGTAAGCGTACATGCTCGCTGTCCGTCCTTCGCTGATGAAAACACTCGCTGTGTTGTTTTGTTCTTGTTTTTGTTGGTTTTTGCTTTTAATCTTTCCTTTTGTTGTTCATCATATCTCTTCCCCTACATCACTTTTTCATTGCCAGTGTAAACCTTAAACCATGTTCCTCGGCTGCTGTCTAGGCACCATGTCCTCATACCGGCGACTCTTCATCTCCAACTCGTTCTCGGTCATGATGGTGATGCCGGCACCCTGGCTGGTAGCTCCCGAGAAGTTGTTGTGGTTGTATGGATCGCTAGCGTAGTGACGTCCACCCGCCACAGGGTCCGAGATCTTGATATGATCCTTCGGGGTCCTGCGCTTGCGGAAAAGAACAAGGGCGAGAGTGACTAGCAAAACCAAGGATCCCACTCCGATGCCAGCACCAATGCCGGCTTTGGCGCCCGTAGAAAGTCCCGGTTCATCATCATCCTCATCACTGTCCTTGGAGGTTGATGCCGGGGCAGAAGCGGAAGAGGTGCTGGAGCCTTCAGTAGCCACGGGGACAATCGCGCCGGCTCCAGTGGATGTTGCCGACTCGAAGTTCTCAGTAGTGGAAGTGGCGGCCTGGAGAAAAAAGGATTAGTTTCTTTTCGATCCAAAAAGCATCCGACTAGCTTACGGTTGATGGGGCCGTGGCACTGGTGGCAGCGGCATCCGTCGGAACGGAAGCGGACGGCTCAGTCGAAGTCACTGAAGAGGCAGCAGGCTGGTTCTCTCCAGCGGGGGTCTCGGGCGCAGTAGTACTTGCCGGGGGTGCGGCAGCATCAGGGTTTCCGGGAGCCGCTGAAGTTGCGGGCGGTCCCTCGGCAGGAAGCGTCGCGGCTATGAAACCATGTCAGTTCATCTATCCAACCTGTTTCTTTCGTGATTCCAGGTTCTATTTCAACTTACTTGCACACAAAGCTTGAGCTGCGGCTACAGCAATACCAGCGTCATCAGGTGCGCAAGCCTTCGTCACACAGTCATGGATGGCGTTGAAAAAGTCGGCTTTGGGGCAAAGGCAATTCATGTCAGCCTGAAGGGCGCCGGTGCACTGCGAGGATCCATCGCGGGAAGAGTAGTAGCAATTTTTCTATGAAAACTATCAGTCAGGCTTCAGACACTGGAGAACGGAAAGTGATGACAGTCGCGCAGTCATGTTTATCCATGGACACCGCGTTCCATGGAGGTTAGGGGTTGTTCGTTGTGGCATTAGTACAGTGACAGAAGCTCTTCTATTCCTAACCCAAGGCGTTTCTGCCACCAAAGAAATGCCACTATACTGATGCCACAACGAACACGTTCTTATATGACGGGATGAGCTAATAGTGAGAGCACTTACAGAACACTCGGACAGACTGTCGATGGACTGTCCAGTAACCATCACAGCTGCGGCGAGCAGCGCCAGGGTCTTGCGGACCAACATTTCTATCTATCAGTTGCCGTTGAAGTCGAAGGGAAAAGTAAAAATGGTGGAAATCGACTGGTGGTGGTTCCGCGCCCGACGTTATGAGGTCCTGGTAGAAACGGAAGCGACACGCGATGGCAGCAACCGTAGCGTGTCTCTCCCAAGACGATCTGAGGTGAAAACGATGACGAAGCCTTGTCTGAGCCGGACTCCCGTGATCCCCTTGTTGATACTTTCCAAGGTGAACTCGGTGGTGAGCGTGGGTAGGTAGGACCAATCTCGTATGGTGGCACAGCCAGGTCAAGGGTGACTCTCCCTGCTGTTGTCGAGGATTTTTGAGACGAGAAGACCGAAACGCGCAAGAGAAAGACCGGCTCTTGTCGAAAGTGATGATCCAGTTGTTGGTGGGAAGCAAAGCTGAAACGTAAACCAGGGCGGACTTGATGAGAAACGCGACAGAAAGAAGAGATGAAAATGACGTGAGTCGTGAAAGGAATGCACAATCTTTGGCGAAGGAAATTGTTTCAGGTATTGCGACCTATTGAAGAGGGAGTGACCCGTCTGAAAACCACCGGCAGTATCGAAGATCAGGTATTGTAGAGAACGACTATGAAGTGAAAGTTGAATGAATGGAAGTTGTTGCTTGCGATATCGCCGAGTGTACTTGGTCGACGTGCTTGGTCACCAGAGATGCAATCACTCGGTCCAGTCAGATTGCCATCACGAAAAAATAAGAGAGGACGGGAATCACAGTTCAATATGGAGAGTGAGGGGAAGGCGCGAATAATAAGAAGGAGCCAAGCTCAACAGTACCGACAAGGGAGGACGATGCTCCTCGTGGCTTCCGTCTCGAGTTCGACTTCAGGGCTTCCTGACTGTACCTACTCGCCTGGTCCATATCCACCCTGGCCGCTCCTGCCATTTCTGGGATCGAGTGTCAGTCTCCATGGCAAGAGCAATGGCACGCCGTGGCTTAGACTTCTGAGGTGAGGTGAGGTGAGGAAGGCGCACATGAATGTCACTTTGGAATGTTCCCGCGCATCTGGGATTGGGGAAGGTGCCTTGCAGATTACGAGAAAGGCAGCAGCAGTCAGTGAGGCGGGAAGTGGGAGGGCGCCATACAGAAACTTTACTTTTGGTACCTGGAATGAGGGGATGTTGATGAGAAGAAAGACGAGCCCCCTCCACATCCCTGCAGTTCTGCAGCAAACCCCTGCCAAGACTTTTGGAGGTGGGGACTCGGACGTTGGCGAACCATAGCCCGATGGGTTCATCTCAAGTCCCTGAAATTGTTGATACACCTTTGAAATTTTGTGAAATGGGCGGCCATTGCATCACAGCGTGGTAGCAGAGATCTATCTTTGCAATGACATGGCTCACCTAAGGCTGACCTGTACCAGATTTAGACGCGTCGCTATAGACCGGGTTTTGGATATGGTGTTTGCGTGTTCTTTCGGGACTCGACCAGTTTCCACGTTTAGGCTTGCGTGACATCGATGGTTGCCATGATTGGAGGGTTGGGCTGAACAAGGGCTCTACACTATTACTTTGCATGGGTGGGAAACTGAAGGATGGGAGGGATCGGAAAGTGTTACTCTAACCAGATCTCGCTTCACATCCTCCACGATGGAAACGATAGTGTCGTGCTGGGTGCGCACAGTTTCGCTTGTTATTCTTCTGCTCGTCAATAGAGTCCAGACTGAACGTTCTTCAAGCCCATCTTTATGCCTTCCCTCATCTCAACACCGTCCGACTCATGCCAATAAAGTCCGCCCTTCATCTCATGCGCATCAGACGATCTACGCAAGGTTGGATTTTGCAACCTCATCTGGTCCCTAGAATCACCATCCCTGGATTTTAGTTTCTGGATTCGCGACTGTTCTTGATCCAACAGTGGTCGAATGTGACGGCGCCTCCTGCAGTGAGCTTTCAACCGACCTTCAACTCAAAATATCACTGGCGGCTCCAAGCGACGAATTGCTTCCCTGAAGCTTGGGAGATCGCCGAGAAGCTTTCCCGTCCCCTCGTTTATCGTTCGACGCCGGTGTTCTTCACAAAAAGAGCCCACCAACAAGCACAGCGCTTCAGAGAGCGCGAGAAAGCGGGAGAGCGCTTCATGTAACGGCGGGGCCGGACTCATTCTGTACCTAGCCATGTTTCATGATATAACAGCGCTTGACCGTTGCGGGGATAGCCTCATCGCCGCCCCCACAGTTCTCATGAAGCGTCATCACACGCCCTGTGACGCCCAGGGTTCGAGCGTCTGCTCAGGGGGCCCGGCCGCCCGTTGGCGGAACCCTTTCCCTTCTGGGTCGTAGGCTCCGTGTGCCCCGTGTGCCCCGAAGAAGAAGCGCTCATCCTCCTCCGGTGGTAGTCGATGACCATATTGCTGACCTCAATGGTCATTCCAGAAAAAAAAACATACAAGAAAAGCGTAGTGTCTTTTTACACTGGCGCCACCATACGAAGTCTTAACGGCGCTTCTCTTTCGGATTTCCATCGAGCGCATTGATGCGTTTGCGGACTGACGGGGCTGCTTGCACCTGGCAAGACATTTTCTGTTACGGAAAGAAACAGGAGGAAGCAGTTTGCCCCGTCCTGATCAATGCCCTTGCAGATCGAATTGGTGCTCGACTCGCGGTTTGGTGGGAAGCGGTGAGTTTGGTGAGCCGTGACGAACATTTATAATTTTGGTCCTACGAAGAGGTGGTTGAAGAAAAATAAAAATAAAAATAAAAGGAAATGGTGATGTGCCTTGGAGATATCCAAGGCCCTGAAACTGTTGCGGGGTGATGCACTGACCACCTACAGTCATCTTTACACTCGACGCCGACAAAACACAACCATGAACCGTTGACAGCATGAATTTTCATGTTTGTTTGTTCTAGTTTTTGTGTGTTTGAGCCTCTAAGCGCCTGCCCGAGACAACATGGCCAACGAGAAATCGTCTACCCAACTGGACAACATGAACAAGTGTGCGAGTGTCACTCGTTGACAAAACGGTACCGCAAGTCTCTATATACCGGTCCAATGACTACCGGATGGCACATGCAGATGCCCGCTTGGTTTTACCGCCTCGATCTCTGATTCGAACTTCAATCCCATCTCCGGTAGAAACATGTTTCTGAGTGACACCGCCATTAACAGCTCCAGGAGTCCAGGTTTCTCACAAGTTCAGCCTCAACATCAGATGACTGATGGGTAGGTCGTACGGGATTTGTGGCATAATCCTATCAAAGAAGGCCGAACACCATATAGTCTATGTCAGGAGTGGGGGTTTGGGGTCGTTGATGATGGAATTCGAGGACAATTACAGCCGGTTGGCAAAAGATCTGCAGGCCCAGGAACATCGTCACAAAATGTCAAATCTGATAAAGAAACCGGACTTTGAAAGCTTAAAGGACTTGGATAGAAACGCCGGCTCTGTTCCTGGCTAGGTTGGAATGGTTACCTTTTCCGTTCATTGTTGGCCGTAAAAGCAACCTCCAACTCTGAGGACAAGCATATACTCGGTCGAAGGATGGAGGATCATGGCGAACTTGAAAAGGCAATGACAGCAGGAATACCACCTTTGAAGGGGGTACTTGGTGGGTGAAGCTTCATAATACAAGGATGCCGAGAGAAAGCCCAAGTCAAGCTCGAATATCAATGAGGACAAATCCAATAAAACAGCCCTCAACAATATTGAAAAGACATGCCAGCACTCACCATCGTGCATCTTGCCGTCACGATGAGCAATGTCAACGAGAAGTCCATCAAGTTGACAAAGACGTCATCGTCTCGAAAGATTTATCACCTTATCGATAACCGATAAGGTTAAACAACCATGGAAAGAAAGCTCCCAGACTTACGTAAGCCCACCTTCTCGCAAACGGGCCGCGCTCCAAGATTTGCCGAAAACCCGCAGTTGCCGCGGCGGCTCCGGCTGTTGTGCACACAACTGCAGCTTGCGTGCCTAGTCACGTGATTGGGAAGCTTGGAAGCTCCGACCCGTGCAAGCGAACCTCAGGTCATCCATTCGTAACGAATCTTGAAGCTCCATTTTGAGAGGAAGAGTCCCAAGCCGTTCAAACCGCGCAACCCGCTTCGCTCGCCTTTTCGCAACCCACCCGACCCCGACCCCGACCCCCTTTCGAAGACCAAACGACCCAATCTCGTCAAAATGGCCGCCACCACTGCTATCAGACCCATCACCGGTGTACGTAGTGATTTCCGAAAAGCCTCGCTCGCTCGTTCGCTCGCTGCGCAATGGAGGGGACGATTTGAAACGACGCAAGAGGAGGGATGATGATGACGGAATTTCGGCCGGCGGCGGCGCAATGACGCACCGAGTGGAAAAAGCTGGAATGAAGACTGGAGGATTGATGGGGCTGACATGATGATTTTTCCGGGTTTACAGATGTTCCGTCGGGGCCTCATGCTCGACCTTGGTATCTCCCTCGGTGAGTAATTCAATTGGAATTTCTAAGAACGGACGGACGGACGGACGGGGGTGGTTTCTTTGAAGGGCGACGACGAGACGGGATGCGGCGGGACATGGCGGGCGATGGGAAGAGCTTAGAGCTTCGGCCGGCCGGCCGGTTGGGCTGGCTGGTGGGCCGTGAATTCACGGTTTACTACGGCGCGCCAGCCAGGCTTGGTAGGGTTCATGAGTCTAGAAGCTCGAAGCTCTGGGCTCTCACCCCGCCATAACGACCTACCGACGCCCCGGAAGAAGCTACCTCCTTGTCTTTGTCTACCTACCCATCTATCTATCTACCTATCTATATATAAGCCCGAGCTTGGTTAGCTGACTTCTTTCTTCCTAGGTCTCGGCTTCGTCTTCGCCAACGCCTACTGGTACGACATACCTCCTAGATGACAATCACTTACCTTACCTTGGCTTACCTGCCCTTGCGCCCTTGCGCTCGATTCGAACCGACGAATGGACGAACTCGAATATTACATCTCCCATGCCGTACCATGCCTTGGACCAATATATCTAAGCTAACCATTTTGCGTCTTGCAGGTACGGCTACCACGTTCCTCGCACCAACGCCCGTGACGCCTACTACAAGAAGCTCGAGGAGGAGCGCGCTGCCCGCATGGGCGCCTAAACCCATCGAACGAACCAACGAACGAATTGGGGCAGACAATCGATGATGGAGAAGGACGGAGATGACCTCGACCGATCGCGGAGTGATGATACCTGAGGAGGAAGGAGAAGGAAGAGGGAACAATCGCACTGTTTGTTGTATCGACATCTTACATGTGAAGACGGATAGACAAACACAGCTCAGCAAATCGAGTCAGGCCGACAAGACACGCACGCATCTTCTTAGTTTCCCTTTGTTGCCTGCCTTGTGATATACGTTCTGAAAGGGGGGAGGGGCGCCAAGAAGATGGTGGTCGGCTAGTTCATAGACGGGAGGGATGACATGACGGCGAGAATGATGCAATGCAATTGGAGATCAAGAACAAATGAAATCAGTCTAGGACGGCAATACACGGCTATGATAAAAAGAGATCACTGCTTCTTTCTGTTCCACCATCTATCCTCCTTGTCATCCTCTCTGCCCCATGTGCGATGATCGACCTCCTGCTCAGCTAGTGACTTTTTGTTGCTGGCCGATGTCGCTTTGGCTCGAGGTACCGATGACGCTGCTGCCGCTGCTGCTGCCGCTGCCTGTGCCGCCGCTGTCCCTTCCCACGCCGTTGTCTCAACCGTAAAAGGCCCGTTTTTGTCCTTGCATCTACAACCCCAAGTCAACCATTGCCCGCTTCTCCAAAAATGCGATTTCACTCCAAAAAACATACATACCTCCGAAACAGCCGCTGAACGGGCCAACACTCAATCTGGCTCTCCCTCAACTCCGGGTCGCGCACCTGGCAGTCATACTGCATCAAACCGAAAAGCTCGCTGCAGTCCCGGAGCAGATCGATTCTCTGACCGGGTGTCTCGGTCGTCGTCTTGCGAACGCGGTGGTCCGGGCCGACTTGGATGTGTGTGGGTAGAGCTTTGGCTTTGAAGGATTGGCAGGGGGGCGTCATCCTGGCCAGTGGTTTTGGAGGGGTAGGTAGGTTTGCGGCGCTGTTTTTGAGGAGAGTTTCGACGATGCGACACGAGATTGGTTGGTGATTGAAAAGAGAGAGGACTCGCGATGCAGAGGGCTGCCGTCGTCGCTTCGGCGGTTGGGGCGCGGATGTTGAGCGAGATTGAGGAGGGGAGTCTTGAAGAGGTAAGTAGGGTATTGATTGCTGCGCACGGTTTCCCCTTGTTGGTCTTTGGTCGTGTTGGGGGTTTTCGGTGTTTGGGTGTTGGAGAGAGATGGATGGAAACTCGCATCGATGGAGGAGGAGGAAGATGCCATCACGTAATTCTTCCTTATCGCTGATACATAGGTAGCCTCCCAACTGTCCAACAAACCAAACGGCTAACGATAATTGTTGCACCACCAGATCCTATCCTCGCTTCGTACAAACTTCACGACCCTTTCCAGCTCCGACTTCGACGATGCTGCTAACCACAACTATGACACAACCGACCCCGACCACGACGTCGCCACCACCACCACCACCACCACCTCCTCCTCCCAACCCCAAAAGCCCGTGATCGCGCCAACAACAACCACATCCACAACCACGACAAAGACCTCGATAAAACCAGAACCAAGAAACTTCCCAATCCTCTTTCTCAACGAACTAGTCCAGCGCCATTTCCACGCCACCGGATCCGCCACCCTTTCCATCACCGGTCGCTATCATGAACTACTCTACCTCTTGGTCGCGGCTTTGATTGTGCCTCCAAACTGCAAGACAGTTGCGATTGTTGACTTTGAGGGGAGGTTTGATACTTTGCGGTTGCTTGCGACGCGGCCCTTCTCGTCTGGCTCTACCGACACACGGAGCGGTACCGATACCCGTCCACTCGACCCGTCCGACCTCGACCACGTCCACATCCTCCGCCCCCCTCGCTCCACGAGTGTCCCGCTGTATGCCTACCTAGCAGCAATAGAGGAGTACATGCTCTACGCACCGCATAAAAGTCGGGGACGCGAGTGGTGGGGTACCATTACCATCGGAAGTAGCAGTAACGCCACTACCACCTCTTCTATGACCACCACCACCACCACGAGCAGCAACAACAACCCTGCGGCAGCAGCAGCGGTCCAGGTTCAGGCAGCACAGGTCCAAGCACAGGCCCAGGTAGCGGTAACAGCAGGCTGGCAAGGCTGGTTGCGCGTGGATAGGGCTGAGGTGACGACTCCGCCGAGTTTTTGGAATAAGAGTGCGGAAGAGGCGAGGAGGGAGAGAGAGGGGAGGCAAGAGACGGTGGAAGAGGGCGGGTGGGTTGCTAGTTCTTCTTGGGGAACTTTTGTGTTTGGGTCAGGGAAGGGGGGTGGTAGAAGTGGTTAACGTGGTGCGGTGCGGTGCGGTGCTGTGCAATGAGGTGTGAGCGTTGATGGGTGAGTATGGAAGGGTCTGGAGGTGACGAGGGAGCAGTCATGGCCCTGCGACCCTTAGGGGTTCGATCATGCAGCTTTTCCCTCCTGGCCGAGTATGTTACGGACTGGCAACGAGCTTGAGGGAGCCGGGCGTCGACATCCTTAACCGTCCACAGCTCTTCGAAACTAGAACAGCCATGCCGCCGCCCCCGAGAATGGCTAGTCTCACCGTGGGGTCGCATTATCTGACAACTCCTTCACAGCCCGGCCAAGGCTATCCGCATCCTTTTCCTTTGTTAAAAGGGTCGTGCATCCGGCGCCGAGACCAAAGTATGACGGACCCGCGGACGAGGACCGGATGGGGTGGGGTTCGGCCGGTCGCCGGCCGGGTGTGTCTGCTCTCCGTTGTCTTTGGTCTGGCGAAACGGGTCCCTCCCTGCGTTTGATATTCTCTGCCTGTTTCTTTTTTCCCCTCCCAATCCTCCTCATTGCTTGCTCTTGTCATTGAAGCCCCTCACCACTCTTCCTGCCGTGGTTTTCACTCGGCCTTATTCATCGTTGACTCAGCTGTCGGCCCGATTTTGACGTCATGAGATCGGCTTTACATCCGTCGTCTGAGGAGGAAGTGTGTTCTTGGCGGTAATCCTCAGATGGGCAAACCGCTTGCCGCCACAAGAAAGAAGCATCACAGAAGGAAAAAGGATATGAAAAAACCAGGAACAAGTATGTACGACCAAGTTCATGGTGAATATGCGGATAATGCGTGTGTAACAAGCTGCCCGAGATGCATATTGTGCTTTCTCCTGGACCCCTACAAGCCACTCGGCCACCAACACGGAGAAAGCTATCCGTCTTAATCCAAGTGAGTTTGAATGGAATTCAGGATATCCCGCTCTTCTATGCAACCAATCGCCCATATCCACCCGTCTCCTGGTGTGAGCCTCTTCCTGTACCGGGCTGACTTATCACACAGTATCCGCATATCTATCGTCTTTCGGCATTCGTTTTTGATTTTCGGTCGGTTAGATCTGCCCATCGTCCTCAACCTACAACGTTACCAGCCGAGTGGCAGCCTCTCTTGGTTCGCTTGATAACCGTTAGGATCCGATCACAATCTAGGATCCGACAGATATCAACACGTACAATTGCCCGATTCGTTGACCTTGTGGTTGATCAGCCAAGATGTTTTCCTTTGCTTCGTCTTCCTTGGCAACATTAAACAGTCCTTGACACATGCTTAAATGGGAAATCGTCTACGACCTTTCAGGCCCAAAATTAGCTGTCTTTGAGGTCTCCAAGAAGTAAAGTGAAACTTCCCAAGTCGACAGACAGAGCATTACCAGTTTGATACGAGTTGCCGAGACTGATAAACTTGATCCGCGATCCATGAACAAAGCTGTTTGTTCAGTTTGGTGTGGAGGTTCGAGCCTTACACGGTACAGTTTGCTACGGTCGGCTAACAGTATCACAACAACATAGTTCCGCATTCGACCCCTGAGGAATTCAATGGAGATTCTCTACCTAGTGTACATTTCTCCGTGGCGAACAGGTAAGAGTTCGTAGTACCGAGCGAGCAAAGATCTCAAACAAATATGGAGTCAGGAACAATGGGGCAAGCAGCCTCAATATTTGTTTTCATTTTGTTCGAATGCCTGAGCCGGGAGCCCTACCCTCGCCTCACCTAGTTTTGCTGAGGATTTCATCGCTGCTCGACACGGGCTGAAGAAGCTGGAATTCGAGGAGGCGCATCGGCACGAGATCAGCACGAGGCCGAAGACGAAGACGAAAGCCCCATGGCCTCACCCGCTCTATCCTCAAGCGAATCCCTCACCTCCGAGGACGGGGATAACGATGATGCCTCCCTCCACCCCCATGGCGGACCCGAACTCGTGTGCGGACAACGACAATGTGGCAGGAAACTTTGCCTTTGCCTTTGATATCGACGGCGTGCTGGTCCGTGGCGGGAAGCCGACTGGATCCCGGAGGCTATCGAGGCTATCAAGGTTCTCAATGGGGAGAATGAGTCTGGGATTAAGGTGTAAGAAGTTTGTTTCCCTCATCTCTCCTCCTCTATCTCCCTTCCTAGGTATCTCACAGGTAGACAAGTTCACTTCCAACAAGTATACGGTAAACAACTATCCAAAGGCAGAACCCGATACCTCCTTCACAAACGGCACCACGGCGGCAACAGCAAATCCCAGCCCGAGCCCGAGCGCTGCGCCGACCTCTCGAGCTATCCTCTTAACATGTCACGCCCATGCGGCGATTTTCCACCAATGCCGCTACACCGGTCCCCGTCCCGTCGTAGGCGAAAAAAAAAAAAAAAAAAAAAAAAAAAAAAACAGTCGTTTAGGTAGTCGCCGAATCCCACCTACTGACGGTTTCCGTTGCGGTCCACGACGTACATGTAAGATACCTGAATTATTGACACCAGCACGTGGGGAGACAGATATCTTGATCCTCATGGCCAACAACGCCAGTGCAGCATGGCGGCTCCCTTCCGCCGTCCATGTCACTCCCGCCCCTTAGGAACATGAACATGAACACGCTGCCTCACGCGACGTGTTATCTCCGAGGTCGCCCCGGCGTAACAAAACTAGATAAGGTAAGCGACATCATCAAAGGTATCAAGCCGTCTTTGTTCTTGCCGGTGGTCGTGACTGGGCGTCGGGTTTGCGGATTATGGTATTTGTCCTGGATCTGGATCTGGCGCAGTTAAAGGGCGGCATGGCAGGGTGGAGACGAGGGAGGTCCGAGAGGTTTTGGCGAGGGCCCGCCGAAATATACCTTATATAGATATATATTTTTTCCTCTAAACAGCCATGATAATGTCTTATGGAGCGCGGCGCATAAGCATCAATGTTTGCTTGGGGAGGGATGGGGGTGCTTTGAGGACTGGAAGATTTTTGAGACGGTGTACGAAGAAACAAAGGTAGGTACGGAAGGAAGGGGTGGGGAGGAAGAAATTGGTTTGTACGTATGTGTTTGGGAAACCGCAGGTGTGAGCATTTTTTTGAGTGTGCTGAAACGGTTGTTAACATCTTCAGCTTGTTTCAATGTGTTAGCTTGAAGGCGGTAGTACAACTGGCTTGTTAGTATTTATGTGTCAACCTCGGCTGTATACTAACAGCACAGATACCACACCACGGACCTGTTATCCCATCCTATCTAAGTCATCAACTTGCCAGCCACCACGACCGTTTCAACATCTCACGATTCTCCCACCGATGCTTTTCTCCCACTGACATTGCCAAAACACCAAACGACAACACCCTCATTTCGGCTCCCCGCAACGTGTGTACGGTAACACAGGGCCTGGAAAAGTGGTCGTGCAACATGGAACGTGGTAGTTTCCCCGCATAACATGACCACCCTCGATCGGCATGTGCTCGGATATCAAGCTTCTTATTGCTCCGCCAAACACGCCATCGTCATCGACCAGCTGCAAGCCCACCGTCGTTAGATTGCTCGCATGAGAAGCTAAGGGAGCTTGCACCGTCTGAGAATAAAACCATCCAGGCCCGTCTTCAGAAAAGAACCCGACATTCCTCACTCCTCACTTCCAATCGCCAGCCCGAAGAGTGCATGTGAGACGGACTCGGGCCTGGAATAGCTTCATTTCCAGTCAACAATCACCAAGATGAAGGCCCTAACCAACATGCTCACCCCAATCCTGGGTCTCCTCCCACATACAGCCCGCCAATCCTTACCAGAACCACAACCACAACCGCAGCCCCAAGCCGCCCAAGTCCAACCACCCTCCTCATGCCCGGACTATTCCACCTACGCCAAAACCCGTCACCCTCCCTATTCCAGCGGCCGCCACGCCCTCTCCTACCAACGCCCTTCCCCCTCCTGTCGAATCTTCAACTCCTCCATCATCGAATCCTTCATAACCAACATGTCCTCAGTCATCACCGACCCCGACCTCTACCGCCTCTTCCAAAATACCTACCCCAACACCCTCGATACAGCCATAAAATGGCACGGCGTTGCGGCCCACAACTCGGCCGAAGAACTCACGTTTATCATCACGGGCGATATCAATGCGATGTGGCTCCGCGACTCGGCTAACCAGTTGGCTTCTTACCTGCCTTTTCTCACCCCTGATTCCTCGAGGGACAGTCTAGCAAGCTTATACCGAGGCGTCATCAACCTCCAGTCTCGCTACCTCCTGACATCCCCCTATTGTAACTCCTTCCAACCCCCTCCTGAATCCGGGATCCCACCAGCCACCAACTCCGCCGCCTCCTCCGACACTGTGTTCCCCCCCTACGACCCAGCCAAAGTCTTCGAGTGTAAATACGAGCTCGATTCCCTCGCTTCCTTCCTCCAGATTTCCGCGCAATACCACTCCGCAACCAACGACACTTCCTTCTTCGGTCAGTTTCAATGGCTCGACGCCGTGCAGATCGTCCTGGACACAGCCCAAAAAATGATGACGTCCACCTACGGCCCCGACGGAAAAGTGCTGGACAGTCCGTACACCTTCACCAGGATGACGACCCGCACCACCGAGACCCTCGCCAACGACGGCTTAGGCAGCCCTGTTGCCCGAGACACGGGACTGATTCGCAGCGCGTTCAGGCCCAGCGATGACTCGACCATCTTTCAGTTCCTGATACCAAGTAACATGATGTTCGCCAAGTACGCAGGGGACGTGGCATCCATTGTCCACGCCGTGGCCTCCTCCACGCCAGGTGCGGAGGAGGTGCCACCACCAGCGGCCGGTTTCAAATTAAGCAACGACTTATCCAACTTATCAAGCTCCCTCCGCGCCGCCATCGCAAAACACGGCATAGTCACGCTGCCCACCACGCTCGACTCCAACACCACCACCACAGCTGAAACACATGCAGCCGCCGATGTGGATCAAAAAATCTACGCCTACGAAATCGACGGCTTCGGCTCCTTCTCCCTCGGCGACGACGCCAACATGCCTTCTCTCCTCTCGGCCCCGCTTTTCCACTACTTCTCTGCGTCTGCGTCTGCGTCCCGGTCAGACGTGGACCCCGTCTACAGAACCACCCGGCAGCGGATCCTGGGCAACAACACCAACCCGTACATGATGCGAGGGCCGGTGCTCAACGCCGTGGGGGGGCCGCATGCGGGGCCCGGGATGGGGTGGCCTATGGGGAGTATTGTCAGGATCATGACGAGCGAAGACGACCAAGAGATTTTTGCAACGCTCAAGGAGTTGGTGGCGGGGACGGATGGGCTGGGACTGATGCATGAGAGTGTGAGTAGCTGGGATAGCCGGAAGTGGACGAGGGAGTGGTAAGTACCTTACTTCTAGATAATGACGGCGGTGGGGACCCTTCCCTTGGAGATGGATGTGATGACTGGTGTTGATTGCTGACTTTGCATGATTTGACTGCAGGTTTTCGTGGGCTAATGGGTTGTTTGGGCAGATGATTTGGGATTTGTGGAAGCGGAAGCCGGAGTTGCTGAAGAGGAGTTATCAGTAGAGGTAGGTAGGTAGGACTGTTGTGGTTTGTTAGGTTCATGACTTATACAGGACTGGAGGTTAAGTGGAAGTACACGATGTTAGGTAATAAGTGATAGCAGTGACTACTACAAGGTATCCAACGCCTTGTATTCCAGGTTGTTGTTGTGATCCATTTATCTACCTGCCTAACTACCTAAGGTAAGGTACGCCGTATTTATTTCCCTTTGCCCCTATTTTCTGATGCTAAATGATCAAAAGCAAACGAATTATACCAAGATGTAATCCGACGGCAAGCTGACTGACAGGTTCGACGCTCGTGGGGTATCTTAATCAATGAGCCTGCCTATATCGTACAATTTTTTTTTCCTTTGGCTTTTGATACATGAGCATTAGACCTACTCGTCATGCACACCACCCACTATTCTACCCCCTTTCATACCTACCTCGTGCTACCCAAGTCACGTTCAATCATGTTGTAGACCAGACGAGTACTCAACAACATGCAACCAAACCCTCTTGTATAGGTATGTAACACCCCTTTTCTCACATGCAACATGAACACACTCATCTTACCTCGCACTTCCAATCCCCCCACCACTCAAACTCTCCCGATTAATCCTCACCACCGTCCTCCCTTGCTCCTCAAAATCCACATAATGCGGGCTCGGCGCCGCCGGCCTGCCTCTCGCACTCGCACTCGGAGTCGCAGTCAACGGCACACAAGGACTACTCGTGCTCGCCACGCTAGGCGGCATCGGCCAGTTCAGCTGCGACGCCGACATCATGGTGCTGTGGATACTCAGCGTGCTGACGCTTCCGATGCTGTTGGTCCGACCGCCGAGACCAAGACCAAGACCAAGACCACCGCTTCCGCCGTCTTGAGGTGGTGGGGAACATGGTGGCCGTCCTATCACGGCGGCTGGCGAGACGGGTGAAATGGGGGAAACGGCGGTAGGGGCGAATGCTGAGCTGATGTGCGTGGGCGGTGGAGGGCCCGAGATTATTGATACTGAGAGGCGGCTGCGGATGGGGTTCGTGTTGGTGGAGTGGTTACTTTTTGAAGCAGTCGGCGGAGGAGGGGCAGGGCGAGGGGCCGTGTGAGATGAGCCTGTCGGGAGCCCAAACTCGGAATTGTGTCTTTGGTGCATCAACGGTTGTTGTTGTTGTTGTTGTTGTTGTTGGGCTTGAGGGGGAGTGCTGCGGAGAGCGGCGGTTGAGGAAGAGTCTGATGGTCCATGTCTAGATGTGGTTCCTCCTACTGTGGCGGCACCGGGGGCGACACTGGCGGCTAGTCCGGTATCCGGAAGAGAGCTCCTGGTTTCTTCTTGAATGGGTTTTCCGTATGGGGAGTTGTTACGGCGTGAGTTCCTGCGTTTTCGGAAGAAGAGGATGACGAGGGAAATGACGAGAAGAAGGACAACGCCGACTGAAAACCGAGTTAGCTTGGTACGGTACCAACAAGGTACGCTAGGAAAGAAAACATACCAATGATACCGGCTATAGCACCAGCTCCAAGACCCCCATTTGAGGCCTGGGTATTGGCCGCTCCGGTTGACCCTCCGTTTTTACTGCTTGAACCTGAGCCCAAGTTGTTGGAAGCTCCAGCGGCTGATGTTGGCAGAGGGCCCGAGGAGAAAGTGAGGGCTTGGGTGTCGATTGCCAATGTGTCACCGCCGTTGTACTGTGTTGCAAACGTGGTCTGTTCGGCTCCGTCAGGGTTACCCAAGACGACTGTAACGGAAGCAGGTGAGTGCAATATACTCGTATGAAGGTTTGTATGGACTATGGGTCCTTCATGAGGTAGAGTCGACAGTGTCCCTGAATTTGTTGGTTGTTCCTGTGCTGATGCTTGCGTCGGCTTGTTCGTCTGTCCTTGTGTTATCGCAGGACTGTTGGCAGTGGGATTCGCAGTTGGCTCAGCAGTCGGTGCTATTGTGTCGTCCGCGTCGGAATCACCATCTGACGGGGACGATCCGGCTCGTGGATTCAACCTCGGATTCTGATTCCCATGATGGTACTCCTGTCCCATTTGCCTTTGCCCTGACATTGATTTGGCGTGCATGTGTTGGTGAGGCATGCCTTATTGCCAGTCCATCCGTCTTGGTTCGTCTCTGTCGTGGTAATTGTATGTATGTACGGTATTATTGCTGAAGCTACTGATGAGGATTGTCGTCATACATACAGATCAAGACAGAGGCCGAGTCGAGCTGGGGCGTGTAATACTCGTAACGTCGTCTTCCCGGTTGATTCGAAAACCAGTTTACCAAATGTCTTTCTGTCGTCTGCCCAAGTAGAATGGAGAAGATGGAGAGACAAGAAGGACAGGTAACGGACGGGAGAAATGGAAGCATCCTAGAAGCAGGGGAAAAGCCAGGGAAGCAAACAAGTCTGGCCGGGCTAGTACAATATGGGACTCGCCGAGCAGAAGAAAGGAAGGACCAAGAAGAAGAAGAAGCAAAGAAAACTCTCTTCATGTCCCCTCATCCCGGAAAGCCATGGTCAAGGTTTGGCGCATGTTTGTCGCGGATGGTGGAAATGGACAAGATCTGCCTTTCTTCGTTGAGGCCGGGGTTCTGTTAGGCTGCCGGTTACCGCTGCAAGGTACGGGAACCACTAGGCTGCAAGCTGTAGGGGTGGAAAGACCCCGGGGGCTGTGTGAATGCCTGGAGTGATGGCTTGATGTTGTGCCTGGCTTTTCCCCAGCGGGGATACACAGGGGCAGCGTGCATCGGACACAGGCTCCTGCCCGCTGTGCGACCCCAACTGTGCTTTACACAGCATACCTTCCCAACCCGCTTTACCCGACTTCACTTCCGATATGTATCAATCTGTCTTTTCTTTTTTTTTATTCAATATCTCCTCGGTATCTTCCATCCTGTCAGATGCAGCATTTCCGTGGAGTTGCTCTTTTCAGTTTACAACGTCGGTACCTCGACCGTTGTTGTGTGGCCCGGGCCGCTGTCCTCCCCACTTCTCTTCCCGTCCCTGACCATCACTAGAGGTAACCATTCACTAACAGGTTTCACCACTGCAATGCACCTCAGACGGGCGCTGTCGTCAGCTTACGCGGGATTGCGGCCACTATGTGTGCAAGCGCTATGCTCGATAGCAGCGGCGCTGGGTATCTGCAAAGTCAGGCGGATTAGCGGATCTCACGGAAGGCCTGCTAAGAGTGTTTACGGGCTTCCAAACTCGAACGGTTGAGAGATCATCGTGATCGCCAGCGCCAAACCCTATATGCGCGCGAGCCGGTTTTGCTGTAATGGAGCAAACACAAAAGGATGTTGGAGGAGGCTGACGAGATGCAAGTGCCATCACACTCGAGAGATTTCTTTAATATTATCTTGGTTGCATCAGCTGTTCTCAATTCGTGCCTCCTTCCTTGTCTTTGAGCTCAATCTCTCTCAGGCCCCCGGCTGTTAGAGTTTGCGAATAGGGGCTTCGCTGCGCCCCTGTTAACGGCTAGAAGTGTAGGTCCGACATGTTAGCACAAGACTTGATTGTGTTTTGTCACTCGCTTTCTACATCTACACTACTCGTCCCTTCCTTTGACAAAGGCATGGGCTTGATGTAGATTTGTCCTTCATATCGTTCTCACATCTGCTTGAACCGGGCCAAAGCCTGGGAATGCTTTCCATCAGCGATCAAGACGGATCATGTCCGTACCTGGAAAAACACCCCGGGATTGTCGAGGTACTTAATCTCCCCCGTATCCCCAATCTCGTTTACTTTCAACAGGGCAAAAACTCTCAACTGTCAGGCAATTCCTCTTGCGAATTTCGGAAGCTTTGACACATCTGGTCAACCCTCCATGTAAGATGATTGGACGATTCGCTTTAACGTATGCAAAGTCATTGGAGGATGCTGAAGATCTGGAAAAAAAGAAACCAGCAAGAGAATGGAGAGGCTTTGAATATGGCAATACACATTCTTCATTACCTCCCTTCACGGTTGATATCTTCTTGCACGTACCTATTACAGGACCTGCAGGTAGGTCATCCACTCCCATGCGGCCACCATCACACCTGCCGGCTGCTCAGCAGCTGGAGATATGTAAATCACTTGCACGTATGACAACAGCTTCCATTGAAGCTTGCATGCTCTTGATGCAAAGAAGTCGAATGAGTTGGTCCTGCCTCTGACACTCCGGACTTTCCCCAACGCCGGCCCGAGTTACTTAAATCTCAACAGAACGGCTAACCCTTGCACGACACTCTTATTCCCTTTCCTCGCCCTCGACGGTTTGTCCACAACCATGCCACACGCATCCTCATCCTCCAACATGGGTAAAAGTCCCAACGACCCCCGCTACCCCAACGGCTGGCATATGAACGATCGAATGCCCCATCATGACTCCTTCCAGCAGCTGTGGGAGACCAAGTGGAAAGATCCGGTAAGATAGGTACCTACCTACCTCTACATACCGCGTGGGAAAGCAGATACTGACAGAAGACAAAAAGTGCTCCAAGGGGATCTACCCCTTCATGTTCGGCTCCATCGAGGACTTCCAGCCCATCGCCGAGCACATCATAGCCAAAGGCCTGAAAGAGCCATACGACTGGGATGAATACGCCAGTTGCTTCTTCGGAACAGCTGAGCAGCTCGGCCAGAAAGCAGCTATTGCTCAGCAGGAGGGGGATACCGATAAGGCGAGGGATTATTACCTGTTTGTACCTCTCTCTGCCTTACCTTACCTTACCTTACCTTTTATGATATCCCAGAATTAGACGGAAACGTAAACTAAAGAGTGGCTGACAACATACCTCTATACACAACCCAGCCGAGCGTCGGCAGTCTACCGCATCGCCCGCTTTCCCATCCCCCGCTCCCCGCTCCAAAACCTCGCCTGGCAAAAGGGCAAACACATGTTCTACCAGGGCGCCAGCCTAATGGAGTACCCCATCCACCAGGTCCTCATCCCGCACACCCACGCCTTGCCTTCAAGTTCCTCCAGTGAAGAACAACATGAAGGTTCCTCCATCCCCGTGAACCTCCTCATCCCGCCCGCCGCCTCTCCGGCCTCGCCCTGCCCCCTCGTGCTCATCATGACCGGTCTAGACGGCTACCGCACCGAGCTGGCCGTCTGGCAGCGCGGCTGGCTCGACAAAGGCGTCGGCACCCTCGTGGTGGAAATCCCCGGCACGGGCGACAGTCCTGCCTTGGCGTCGGATCCGGAGGGTGCAGATCGGCAGTGGAGTTCTGTTCTGGACTGGGTATCTCTGCATGAACCGCGGGTGGACACGCACAAGATCGTAGTCTGGGGGTTTTCTACAGGCGGGTATTACGCCTTGCGGGCGGCGCACACGCACCACAACCGGATCCTGGGGTGCGTGAGTCTGGGGGGCGGGTGCCACCACATGTTCGATAAGGAAGGATGGCTGGATAAGGTGGATGGGCTGGAGTACCCGTTTGATTTGACGGGCGCGCTGGCTTGGAAATTCGGCTACAGGGACGTGGACGGGGAGTGTGGCGCTGAGAGTGTGGGTGCGAGTGCGAGTGCTGGCAATGTCGAGACGTTCAAGAGGGAAGCCCAGAGCAAGTTCTCGTTGCTGCTGGATGGGACGCTCGCAAAGGCGGACATGGACGGGCGTTGCAGCAGGATGTTGCTGGTTAATGGCGAGTGGGATCGGATCTTCCCGATTGAGGATTTGACGCTGGCGCTGAAGTTTGGGGCAAGACCGAAGGAGGCGAGGATCGTGAGCGAAAGTTGGCATATGGGCGAGCCGGAGAGCTTTGTGGTTATTCTGAGGTGGATTCATGAGTTGTTGGGGCTGGATGGGGACTGGATGCATCAGTTGAGGTTGTTGGCGGGTAAGGCGAAGTGAGCACCTACCTAGAGGTACCTTATGGATCGGAAGGGGCACTAGGGTTGAGGTAGGTATTTAGGGTGCAAGTTAGGGGTCTAAGGTGTTGAATCTCATCACAACATTCATGACCTTAAATTGGACGCTAGAGTGTCGGAAGTGGAAGAAAGGGAAGCATAGTACAGGACGCACACATCTTGCATTTCAATTTTAGCTGCTATCTCTGTGGCTTGGTAGAGGAGGGGTACCTACCTAATCAGGGCTGGTAAGTGTCTTGGGTTTTGGGGGAGGAAGCAGGTAGCTCGGAGGGCTTGAAGCTACCTCGAGGTAGCTAGACATTGAGAAGATGCCATACCGAGAACATCAAGTACATACCTTACTTGACTCCACAAAGATGCACTGGAACTGAACTTTGGCCATGCGGTATGCCGTATGTAAGGTAGAGTAGTGAAAAAGCCCAAGATGAAACTCATTCGAGCTGTTTTTGGTAGAAGGTAGGTATGTATGTATCATCGGGAAAGATTTGAAGCACTGAGCTACAACTTCATTACACAATATCATTAACAGGTAACTAACGTAACGAATGTAGACTACCTTACCTTATCAAGGTAGGTAGGTACCTTAGGTAGTAGGTAGCAGGCGTAATAACATTCTTTTGTGCTTCGAACCCAAGGTATACCTAATTCCTTATCCTTCGATGTCTTCTAGTGATCTTTTCTTCAATGACCCGGCGGTAGGTAGTAGTAGGTACCTCTACCTTACTTTACTAAATAACAGGAGAAACAAGAAATATATACCTACATAGGGAATATCCGAAAGGGAATGAATTCGGCAGTCATAGTCCACGCGCTTTTTTCGATCGGCCGTTTACACATTGTCATGACATGCATCACTCTCTTCCACAATTTCTCTTTCTTGCCTTGTATGAGTGTGCTCATCATCCGTTATGTGTCTTTTCTTCTTTTTTTTTTTTTTTTTTTTTTCTTTTTTTTTTTTTTTTCCCCGCCCTTTTCAAGTTGAACAAATTCAAAGAGGCAACAAATCATATCAGACCACATCCGAACTCAGAGCCCCCACGAATCCGGTCTACTATCCCGCCAATTCGACGGGCCCGCCTCACCTTCCTTCGGCGAAGGCTGCCTCGTCAACCCCAGCACCGACTGCCTCTGTGACCCCCCGGGCACAGGCATAGGCGGCATAGGCTGCAACGGCTGAAACGGGATCGTCGCCTTACTGTAGCTCGTACTCGGCGGCGACGCCCTCGAGGACATGGTAGCACTATCGGCAGTAGAAGGCGGCGCCACAGGCCAGCTCATCATCGACGCCGAAAAGATGCCGCTGCTGGCGATACTAACACCTCCTAACGAGTTGACACTGTTGCGCGCGTCACGGTGTGAGTGGTTGGAGTGTGTAGGCGAGGGCGGTTGGGGGAAGTAATCGGACATTCCAGTGGGCGAGCGCTCGAACATGCTGTCACGGCATCCATTGGGCGTTGGGGACCTGGGAGACCTTGGGGACTTGACGATGGCACCGCTGACACCAGCACTGGGAGTCGTGTCGATGGCGGGTGGTGCGTGGGTGGCTTTGGTGGGAGAGCGCTGGGCGGTGGGGCTGGGCTGGGAGACGGGGGCGGGGAGCATGGTGCCGTAGTCGATGGCTTTTCCCTTTTCTTGCATGGTGGGTGAGGTGGGTGATGATGGCTCGTCTTCGTAGAGAAGGCCTTTGCCCATAGAGGAGCGCTTCTTGTCGCGCTTGCTGTAGGCGGCTACTCTGAAGGGGGTGTATTTGATGAGGAAGTTTTGAACGCAGGTGGTGCGGCGGTATTTGAAGAGGAGAGCAAATAAGATCAAGAAGAGGATGACGATGGCTGCGCGGTGGAGGTTAGTGAGAAGGTCTTGAGGAGGGATGGATGTTGGGATGACTTGCTGACGACACCACCGGCAACACCAGATACTAGACCCGTATTGCTGGTTTTGGGTGCTTCTACGGCGGGAGTCTCGCTTGCGGTTGCGCCTCCGCCAGTTTTGGTGGGGGTTGAGCCGGGGGTGGGTAACTGGTTAAGCTCTGGGTTCCATGAGGAATCATCAGATCCAGCTACTTGTCCGGGGACGGCGCTCTCTCCAGAGGGTCCTGACGGAATGCTTGTTGGAGTGCCTGCGGCGATCCATGCAGTGGAGAGCGTAGTAGGAATAGATTGGTCGTTATGCTGGATCGCTGAGTGATGGGAAGTGGCCGAAGGCTGAGAAACCTGCACCAAGTTATCTCCATCCTGAGCATCACCACTGTCATCCCCAGCGGTGTTGCCGCCTGACTCGGATGGCTTATGACTCGCAACTGGCGTTGGAGCGGCAAGGAGGATTTTTCCAGGAAGAACTCCATTCACAGCATGGCTGCCCGAAGTAGCCGTGGGCTGTACTTCAGCCTTCTCTGTGGTCACATTCGGCGGTGGAACGGCGGCGTTGTTGCCGTTGTCAGATCCGACCGGCACCGTGGTTTCCTTGCCAGAGCCGGAGCCTACACTCCCAGCATTCCCAACGTTACCCTTGTCCGCACCATTCGAGCCAGAGCCGTTTCCGGATCCGTTGCCCTGCCCAGATTCCCCACTTGAGCCCGATCCAGGATTTGATACCGGCGCTTGTTCGGGTTCCTTGGGTGGTTGAGGAGTAATGCTGGTTGTCGAAGGCTTCGCGACTGCGGGAGCAGTAGTGGCTGGCGGTGCTACCACTATCGGCGGTTGTGTGGTCACAGGAGGACTCGCGGGTTGTGTCTTTGTTTCGACCGGAGGGGGTGCTACAACTGCAGGAGGCTGAGTTGCAACAGGTGCAGGTGCCGGTGTTGGCGTTGGCGTCGTGGCTGGCGGTGCCTCCTCCACTGGCTCTTCTGGCTTAGGACACCCCGGTGTCTTGGGAAAAGCCTTGCACCATGGGCTGGAGAGCTTATCAAAGAATTCGTTGACCAACCGCTTTTCTAATGAATGGCCGAACCCATCTTGATTGTCCATCCTTCAACTGGTCTCTGTGTCGTAGGTTGATGACTGATGTTTGGGCGTGGTTGTTTTGTTGAAGCTGTCCGACGGTCATTGAGTATGGATATCGCGGACGCTATACTATTATCAAACGAGTGGCAAGTATCCAAGTCCCAAAAGAGTGAAGGGATCTAATGGATCTTGAGATATGATTAGGAGACGGAGAAGAGAGGAAGAGAACAGACAAGACGGATTTAGCAGCATGAAACGGAGGTGATAGAGCCTAAAAGGATATCTAGCCCGGTGGCATTGAAGATGGGTCCTGTATAGAATCCGGATTCTTTACAAGCAGTTACATCCGGGCACGTGGATGTTGCGAGCTAGGCCTGGACGGTAAAGCAAAGTGGAAAAAAGCAACTCAGTCAATACTTCAATGCATGGACTGCACATGGGCCTCTGTTGCCCGGCGATTTGAGCCGTGCAAGTGGTGTCTCATCCATGGCATCCCGCGGCTGTCCCGGTTGGGAGCAGGGAAAATGAGACCAGGAGTTGAGGAAAGGATTGAAGAGTGAAGACAGTTGGGTGGAAGCCACCCTAGATTCGGTAAAGATCGACGAGACGGCCCTTTTCGAAGGGACGTCTGTACCTGACGCTATTCCCAGGCCGGCATAGTGCCATCTTCCCCCAATTTCGACTTCCCCGTAGCGCCCGCTTGGCACCCATCATTTGTTGCCCTCAGGGGACACACTGGGCACGACGCAACCCGAGCTCGACGACGAGGATGTTACCCTTTTGGCCGTATGATCACGCAAACTCCATGTTTTCAACAATCACCCTTGGCGGGCACGGCAGCAGCGTGGGTTTTCCGCGGCTTGGGATGACGAGATTTGGGCAGAGAGGCCAGTTAGGTCGGCGAGACTGTTGCAGAAGAGAAACGCCGGCGTTGCAGCGGCTGACTTGGCTAATGAAGAGACCAACTGTTTCGAGATAATTTAGTTGTCGATCAGCAAGACTGTCGGGACCTCAGGTTTGCGCCCCCGAGCACACCGCGCTAAACCAAAGGGACAAAGACGCTGTGTCCGCCCTTTTCGGTTCCTGCCTTCAAATTGCAGCGCAATTCAACAATGTTTCGGCTACCTATAGGTAGTGGCATTGCAGCGTGGTGTCTTTTGGGTACGGGCTGCAGGACCGAGTCGGGATGCCATGCGTGTCCTGGACGAAATTCTGAGGGGGTGTGGGACTTGTGTATGAAGATCTTGAGGGAGCCGAAGACCCCACGAACGGTAGGGCGAACAGATGGTGAGAGACGGACGGGAAGCGCACAGGTCATGGCAGATCCCTTCAGTGATCCGAAGCCGATCACGATACATGACGATGGGGAGCCCGCGATACAAACTCAACGGGCAAAGGGTCAGCGCAAAGCACCTCGTCACCCACACTCACTGGATAGAGACAAGGAAGGAAAGCGAAATGGGGTTTAAAGGGGCTGGGGCAGGCCGCGAGTGTTTTCGGGCTCGCACGTTGCAATGCGCCTCAAGCAATCAACCTGTCAAGGAATACAGCTCAATCTTCAAAAGCTCGGCTCAAGTTGGACTGTGTTGATGTGTGGACCAACAAGATTGAGCTTCGCCGGCGAACTCCATCTCGTCTTCGTGTCTTTTTCGCTTCGGAGCCCGAACAGGCGGACAAGGATTCTCGCATCCACAGCCCTGCATAGCGTGTATCTCACGTGCAGCCCATCGTGACTCCAACAAGGTGGGTCCCAGACCGTGGAATTGACCAGCTTCGCGTAGGTATCTGTAACCCATAGCAGGCCAAGGATTCATTTGCCTCTGTCATAAATGATGCTGTTGGTCTGCCATCCACCCTACGCATCATCTCGGGTACCAGCCCCTTTCTCTCTCCACCCTCGGATCGAATCCGTTTGAATCTCGTCATTAGAAGGCGTGCAGCGTTGGGGGTACCGGTGCCGCGCTTGATGAAGCCGACGAAGTGGATGTGGTCATGGTTGTCCTAGACGAACTTTCTTCTTCTTCTTCTTCTTCTTCGGGAGGCTGCCGACGAGCCATACCGACGATCTCCCTATCACTCGTCACCATAACGCCTAGTATGTCTGACAGCCACACGACTTGGTAGTCAGGGCTGGGGATGGTAACGTTGAGTCAGTGCGTCAAAACTCATATGGTGATTTGGTCTTTCTCTGACATACCCGTCTTCGCCCAGTTGTGATGAAGTCCATTGAGGAGATTCGACCTGATCAAACCCACGATTTGCTCGTACGTAGCAGTGTTGGGCGAAAAAGTAGACGGCAATGATGATGACGACGCAAGGAAAAAGAGCGCCCATGATATTCCATGATGACTGAAGCTTGGGAGGTTTCGACCTCGTGCTCAACATGTTTGGGTGAGGAGGTGGCGGGAGGGCCCAAGCCAAACTCAAGCCGGACCACAGACAGCTGGAACGGAGGATATGGGTGGTGCTGAAAAGGGGCATTGCCTCGCGGTCTTTCGATTGGCGATTCCGATAAGTGTATGCTGGATGGGATTCGCCGGAGCAGGAAAGGAGTGAGTGGTAAGGATTCCGGCACTTTTCTCTTCTTTGGGTCCAGTCCATCAACGACGGATACCCAGCCATCTGTTGTTGAACTTCAACCTCCCTGTGTCCCGCAACTTGAGGCACCTGGTGAAACAAGTGTTGCCCGTGTCGTTAGCATCTGTCGTGCGCCCAGCGTCTTGAACCCCATCGTGGCTTGGGCGAGCGGTATTCATAATACATGTCAGCTCAATGAGATTCGGAGGTTACTGATGACTGTCTGCTTCGGTCTAATCCTGCACCGCCATGTTGCCGTGGCTGGTGAACGCGTTCCATGACGACAATGCTGTATCGACGACGTTGCCGAGACACAGTCGTAAGCGCTGCTTTCTTCTCTGATGGGCGCCGTACTGGGCCTCGGACTACACTAGCGTGGATTGGTGTGTCGAGGATGTCTGAATGTGACAATTTGATGTGAAGCTGAGATTAGGTAGAGGTATCGTGGTTGGAAATCCCATCTCAAACCGCGCCATTTACAAAAGTCGTGCATGCAAGAAAGCCTTCCATCTTACGCTAACACTTGGTCGCCATGTTTGCCGGCTAGACTGTTAGCTCCCGATAATCGCTGCATACGGTAGGTACCTTGGACATGATGACATTATCAATGCCGAGTCCCGCGCACCTTCCGAATTGGGTCCTGTAGCAAGGCAGGGCAGTCAGCCATTGGATGACGAATTTACCATGGCGGGTACCTGGACTCAATTGACCAATCGTAGCACGCCAAATGGATGAACTCCCCCGCTTTACTCCTCACAGTTACATCTTTGTGTTGTTTGCACCTCCGAGAGCTGTCCGCGTGTCGCATCACGCACGACATCTCCAGGCAGTTGTAGCGCCCCTCGAGTGCTACAAATTTGTTGGTCTTTTCCCCGCGGGCGGCAGTCCAACAAGTTCCAACCTCCTTCCTCCCGTCCTTCCACAAACCAGCTGGAGACCTTGTTGTGGGGACAAGGGCCGGGAAAGTATCACCATCAAAACAAACGGAACAACACCAACAACAAATGGACGACAAGGGCGGCGGGCTGCCCCCGTACAGCGCCATAGCGCCTCCCCCTCCGGCATGGAAGAGGAACAAGATTCTGCGCCGGTCCAGAGGCCTCAAGTTCCTCGCCGTCGCCGCTTGCATGGGTTTCATTGCCTACGCCCAGTGGAAACAGCTCCCCTCGCGCTCCGAGCCCGTTAACGGCAACGTCACGGTCCACGGCTTGTCGGTGCAACGCTTGCACGACGACCTCGCCACCTGCTCAAAGCTGCGCCAGAAACCCCAGGACCCCATCGGCGAGGGCCGCGACAAGAACGCCCGCTACATCGACGGCCATGCCCCCACCCTCATCAAGAACGCCACCGTCTGGGTCGGAGAGCCGGCCAAGGGCACCTCTGCTGCCGATGCTCGCAATGGCAAGGGCTACGGCTGGATCAAGGCCGACGTCTACCTTGAGTATGGCCTCATCAGCAAGGTTGAGTCCGACATTGCCGCTTCCAGCCTGCCCAAGGGCACCCACGTCTTTGATGCCAAGGGCCGTCCCCTTACCGCCGGCATCATCGACATGCACAGCCATGCCGGCGTAGACTCGCTGCCCAGCCTTGACGGAAACGAAGATACCAACGAACTCTCGGCCGATATCACCCCCTTCGTCCGCGCCATCGACGGCATCCAGCCCAATGACCACCAGATCCAGGTCATCAAGTCTGGCGGTGTCACCACCAGCTTGGTCCTTCCTGGGTCGGGCAACAACATGGGTGGTGAGGCCTACGCCATCAAGCTGGCTGTTGGCAAGCCCGACGGTCGCAACGAGACCAGTGCTGCCGACATGCTGGCTGACCCCGAACGCAACTGGAGGTTCATGAAGATGGCCTGCGGTGAGAACGCTAAGCGCGTTTACGGGAGAGTCGGAACCCAGGGCCCTACCAGCCGTATGGGCGAGAGCTGGGAGTTCCGTCACGCCTTTGAGCAGGCGGCCAAGCTGGTGCGCGACCAGGATGATTGGTGTGATAACGCCGCTGCAGTCGGCGTGCAGAACGTGAAAGGCTATCTTCCCCAGGAACTCAAGTGGGAATCGCTTGGTGCCTTGTTGCGTGGCCAGATTCACCTCAACACTCATTGCTACACCATCCCCGATCTCGAGGCTTTCGTCGACCACACCAACGAGTTCAAGTTCAAGGTCCGGGCGTTCCATCATGCCCATCAGACCTATTTGGTACCAGAGGTAAGTCAGAGAGAATTTCATCGGCTATCATGTTGCTAATGCAACGGTCAGATCCTCAAGCGCGCCTATGGTGGTGACCCCCCCGCGTCGGCCATTTTTGCCGACAACATGTACTACAAGGCCGAGTCCTTCGTCGGTTCCGAGTTTGCCGGAAGGTACCTTTGGGACAACGGCTTGACGCCCATCTATGTTAGCGACAACCCGGTCCTCAACGCCCAGCACGTCCTGTTCGAGGCCGCCAAGGGCCACAAGTACGGCTTGCCCTACCACGCTGCCCTTGCCTCGGTGACCACCGCTCCGGCTGAGCGTCTCGGCTTTGGCAACAGACTCGGCAAGATCAAGCCTGGATTTGACGCCGATGTCGTGGTCTGGGACAGTGATCCTCTCGAGGTCGGCGCTACTCCCGTGCAGGTGTGGATTGACGGAACTGCCCAATACGAGAACCCTATCGAGTTGAAGAAGCCGGTTCCCAAGTTGATCTTCCCCGACGAGAGCGCTGCTACCATTGTCGAGGAACCCGTCGACATGAACTCGGTTGTCTTCCGTGGCATCACCAAGGTTCTTGGTGACATTGAGGTCAAGGGCGAAAGCAAGGACACAGAGTTGTACAGCGCCGTCATCCGCAACGGCAAGGTCGTTTGCGTTGGCGTCTGTGCCGATGAGGTGCGCATGGCAACTACCGCCAAAATCCCCGTCGTCCAGCTCAGGGACGGCCACTTCACTGCTTCTTTCACGGCCTTGGGCTCTCAGATCGGCCTAAACGCCATCGACGCCGAAGACTCGACCGACAACGGCGATAACGTCAACGTCTTCACCCGCGCCGAGGATGCGCTCGCCCTCGACACCAAGAAGCTGCACACTGCCTACAAGTACGGCGTCACCAAGGCCATCACCGCCCCCAAGTTCACCGACGGCAAGACCCACCACGGCACCAGCGTCGGCTTCCTGACCGGCGCCACCAACTCCCTCGCCAAGGGCGCCATCTTCGCCAGCGACGTCGCCGTCCACTACAGCCTAGACCCCAATGCCAAAGAAGCCGAGGGCATCCCCTCCCTCTCCGCGGCCGTTGGTGCCCTCCGCCGCAAGCTTCTCCAAGCCGCCACCAAGCTCAAGAAGAACGAAACCGTCGAGCCCGCCGACGTCTACGCCGAGTCCACTTTCCTCCAAAAGGTCGTCAACGGCTCCCTTCCCCTCGTCCTCACCATCCATAACGCCGACATCATGGCCGCCGCCCTCCGCGTCAAGCAGGACGTCGAGGCCGTCACCGGCACCAAGATTCATCTCGCCATCTTCGGCGGCGCCGAATCCCACCTCGTTGCCCATGACCTCGCTGCCGCGCACGTCGGCGTCGTCCTCGCTCCGCTCCAGAGCTACGCCACCTCGTGGGACCAGCGTCGCGCGCTCTCGGGTGCGCCGCTCACCAACGGCACGGCTATTGATGTCCTTATCGATGCTGGTGTCACTACGGCCATTGGTTTGGAGGAGGACTGGCTGGTGAGGGACCTCGGATTGTTGGCCGGCATCGCGTATGCGAATGGAGGCGGAAAGTTGAGCGAGAAGGGCGCGTTGGCGCTGGTTAGTGGGAATGTGTACAAGATTTTGGGGGCGAAGGAGCCCAAGGTTGAGGAAGGGCACTTTGTGGTTTATGAGAGGAGCCCGTTGAGGATTGACGGGAGGGTGAAGGCGGTTGGTGGGGGGTTGGGACACGTTAGTGTTTTTTGAGGAGAAGTGAGTGTGAGTGGAAGTTGGAGATTTGATGATGGATTGGACAGGACACTTTTTGAAAATCAATCATTTCGGAAATGATGGGGTTGGATAAGGTATGTGGCATGTTTGGATGGGTACCTTATGAATATTGATGACGACGTATATACGAAGGAATGAATGATGAGATGTTGTCTACAAGTGCGTTTGTTTGTTTGTTTGTTTGTCTGTCTATTAACAGGAATCTCTCGTGAGTTTTCTCCCTGTGGTGTGATAATCGACATGTGGGCGACTTTGTAACCCGGGTACCTACCTACCTACCTACCGTAGCTCGCGAGTTATAGGTTTGGTTCATGAGCGGATTTTTTCTAATTCGGTCTTCATTAACAATAACGACAACCACAATAACAACAGGTCCGATGGTGTGGTGTACCTTAGTTGGTTATCACGTCACGTCAGTCTAACTGTCTAACACACTGGAAGTCCCCGGATCGAGCCTAGCTGATCGAGCCTGGGTCGAATCATTCAGTTCGGTTATGTTGAACATCTTTGTTAAAAGGTGCTCTTTGGGTTCTGCTTGTCTTGTTCATTTATTCATTTTCCTTCTTGGACGATGATGATTATGAAGATCGGTAGCCAATTCTTTTTTTTTTTTTTTTTTTTTTTTTTATCTCCCTCTTCCTGAGTTTCTTTTTCTTCCTTCCCGCCCCTTTGCTGCTTCTTCTTCTTCTTCTTCATCTCCACCGACCCACTCACTCACTAGTGAGATAATCCGATCGGATGGTCCAGTCAAGTCATGATCGCACCTTACCTACCTGTACCTCTCTTTCCAGGTGTTTTCCCCCTCCTTCAGTTCTTGGTAGGTCCGGTCGTTAGGTATTAGGTACATTTCGCACAGTCGTGGTTTCCCTTATCACTTTACTTTCAAGGCATTTTCTTTTTTTTTTTTTTTCTCTCTTTCCTGACCGAAGAGAGTCATGGAATCCACACTTTCATTCCTACACTTGTACACATGATGATGATGACCTGCTGGACATACCTTACGTACAGTAGGTAGAGCTTGGGCCTTGTTTCCATTTGGGGAAGAAGTTGAGCATGCAGCATGATACTCCGCGCACTCGCCTGGATGCCATCCATAGGTAGGTACATCTGCGGTTCTTTGGCCCGGATCATCACATTCAACATTACAACCAGTCCAATCTAACTGGCTTCTTCTTCTTCACTAGGTATGTTCCTGATTACTATTAAATTTATGTACTTTGCATCTCCATCGTTGATATCAATCCAAGTATTGATATCCAATTTCAAGCCCCTCCTCTCAACCGACCTTCCTCCACCACAAACAAGTTCACCCCAGCACCAAATGGCCCGCTCCAGTTCAATTCTATGGCGAGACCATCATCAACTGTTGGTTCCCTCCAAAGCAAACCATTCGGCCTATTCCTTTCCCTTCCCCTTCCCTAGCCTTCATCTCCCTTTTTCGGGGTTTCGGGTTTTCACAAATGAAAAAAATCAGCACATAAACCGATAAACCCTCTTCCATCTCGGCCAGCTCATCCTCTCATCCTTCTCCTGCGCCTTGATGATGCCCAACCGTCCGAAATCTCTCCGTCCCGTATCAACATCCATATCCTCGATCCGCACCACCCTAGTCTTATAATACAGCTTGTGGCAAATGGTAAACACCAAAACCACCGGGATCGCCAAGCAGCTCAGGAAGAAACTGCTCACCCTCTCCCTGGCCGTCATCTCTTTGTCCTCTGCGTCGATAGGGTCGATTGCTACCCAGATTTGCAGCACCAGCACCAGGAGATTGAGGAAAAACCCGATCCAGGAGCCGATAACTCCGCCCTGAGCGCAGAAGGCAATGTCTTGCACTGAGCGGTTGTTATACGCCCATGCTTTGCGCAAGCGGATGTGAGCGAGGCAGGTGGATGCCCAGGTGAAGACGGACGCTAGTCCGGAAATGGCGAGGAGCCAGTCAAAGATGTTTCTTTGCGAGGGGACGTCCGCCAGATAGGCCAGCAGGCCGACGAACATGGTGATGAGAATGGCTACGACCGGACGGCCGCGGCGGTCGACGTAGCCGAGGATGGAGGGGGCTTGGCCCAGTTCGGCTAGAGCAGCCAAAGTGCGCGAGGAGCCGTAGACAGCCGAGTTACCGACCGAGATGACCGAGATGAGAATAACGCCGTTCATAATGGACGGGAGGACGGTGGCGCCGGCGGCTTCGATGGCGATGACAAAGGGCGAAGCGGAGGCGTCGGCGACGTTCTTGGCGGAGAGGAGACGGGGTTCGTTGTAAGGAACCAAAAGACCGACGAGGGTCATGCTGACAATGTAGAAGAGCGAGATACGCCAGAAGACTTGCTTGATAGCGGTAGGTAGCGATTTACGTGGGTTGGCGGTCTCGGCGGCTGCCAGGCCAACGAGTTCAGTGCCGGCGAAGGCGAAGGCGGCGCTAACAAAGACGGAGCAGAGACCTTTGAAGCCATTGTGGAAAGCACCGGGGTTGGTCCAGTACTTGCCGCCGATGTAGCCTTCGGTGGGTGTGCCGCCTATGTTGATGACGATGCCTAGGAGACTTGGGAGGGTGTTAGATTGGTGGTGTCAAAGGATGTGAACACATGGACGGGGTCTGAGGGTTGGTTCAGCGGGATGGGGTTGAAAAAACTCACATGAATCCTACTACAGCGATAACCTTGATGATAGCAAAGATGAACTCTGCCTCGCCGTATCCTTTTGCGCCAAAGAGATTGATGATGAAGATGACGATCAGGAACATGGTCACAAATATGGATCTGTGAAGTTCCTTATTCCAGTACCCTATCGTCATGGCGCCTGCTAATACCTCAAGTGGCAAGACCACGATCCACTGCAGAGCATAGCTAGAAGGAGTGTGTCAGTCATTCTTTTCTTTCTGCTTCATACGGACTCAGAAGGTGCCAGACTTACTTCCATCCCATAGCGAATCCCCAACTTGGATCCAGAAACCTGGTCGAGAAGGCCGAGAACGATCCAGCGACAGGAAAGATAACCGCCAACTCGCCCAACGCCTGTATCGTGCAAAACAGCATGACGCCAATGACGACATATGCGATCAACACACTCGCCGGTCCACCGTCACTCAACGACTTGCCAGAGGCAACGAACAATCCCGTTCCGATGGACCCTCCAATGGCAATCATCTGCAGATGCCGACCCTTGAGCTCTCTAGCCAGCAGCGAGCTGGGCGTGTTGGTCCTGCTAATGCCCGGGCGCAAGTCATAGTACCTCATGCCGCCGTGGTTGCGCGAGATGCTATGGGAAGAATACCCGTGGGAGCTGGTGTTGTTGTCATCGTCGAGGTCGATATTGTCGTTGATGGTGCCGTCGCCGCGGCGGAATGAGTCGAAGAAGCGACTCATGGTGCCCTGTAAGCCTCCTCTCGCGCCACTCCCACCACCACCGACAATGGATTTTGAGCGGGCACGGCTGAAGCCGGGCGAGGCATCGGCAAAGGACTTGGCCGGGGAAGATGAAGATACGCCGCCAAAGCTGCTTCCTTCGGCTATGCTGCGCTGCCGACTACCGCGGCCATTGCCACTGATTCCGAGTCCGTGAGAGTGTGAGTAAGCATCGAGCTCGATGTCCTGATCGAATCCTGTCATGTTTGAAAGAAGATGGTGGTCGATTTGCTGGTTACATTGACACTGATGACGTGAGGGTTTCCTTCATAAGGAGTGTGTATGAGTGTGGTATCAGTTGTGAGAGAGGGTGTGCAAGTCGGAAGTCGATGATGATGATGATGATGATGAAGAAAGAGACCAGTCGATATCGAAGGAGTGAGATATCTCTTGGCCTGACACAGTACGTGAGCCACACACCCACTTGTTCACCGCAGGCTAGAACCCGATGAACGAGCAGGGTGATGGGCTGTATAGGAAGGGTTTAAAGGTGCCTATGCAAGCTCGATGAATGAAGGCTTGGCCGAGGAAGCAAAATCGACCGATGAAAAGAATGACGGCTCTATCGTATAAGGTGGTGGGACGACAGGACGGAAGGCAAAGTAATTCTCGTGCGTGGTTCCGGTCTGAACCGCCTAAAAGGGTCTGTCTCCGGGGGTGGACCGAGCTGACGGGATCGGATGAAGGAGTTTTTTCTCGCGAAGGTTTAGCTTGTAGGAGGGTGTCGGATGCTGGATGTAAATGTAGTCGTATATTCAGAGTGGTTGGCAATGCTGATGGGCATAGGATGGTGGATCCGGATGTGTCCCCGGCATCAGTGGTTTACGCTGTCTGACCCTTGAGAAGAAAAGAAGCCTCTCGTTTCGGTGTTTGTCCCGCAACTAACAGAGACTCAAGTGAAGACAAAGACAGCACGAGTTTGCGATAGTGAAACCCGTGTGCGTATATCATCTGACTGTGACTTTGGGGGGTGATTCCGAGCTGACCCCTGGTCTTGTCTTGAGCTCCGAGTTCCCTTGGAGGCTTCTAGGTTCCCCGAGTCTAACCTGTTAATGGGTCCCCTGCTGTGCGTCACTGGGGACAGTATAGTCTAGCTTGGACTAGGATGACTGTTTCTTGCATGTGCTATTTATTAGCCTGGGCTGTTTTATCGCTGCCACGCGGTTGGCTGAACCTCTTGACACTCTGCCACGGCAGCTTCCACAATGCCCAGAAGGCCGGTCTGGTGAAGCGAGCTGCGAGTCCTGTCGCTGGCACACCTCCTCCCTCTCCGATGTTCCGTCAGACGTCTGTCTGTATTGCCCCTGAATATAGGGCTTGGGTGTGTGTGTGTGTGTGTGTGTGTCCAGTCTTTGTTGATGAATTGCGGCACGGCAGGACCACGGGCCGTTGAATGTTGTCCAGTCTTTGGTTCTCCTTGGGAGAGAACTGAAGAAGCCGACACAGCCGATGGACGGAAACAGTGAACGAAGTGACGGGACCTGATGCACGGGCGAATGGCAAGAGTGCAATTTGGAAGAAAAGGAAATCACTTGAAATCCCAAAATTCCCCCACCCAACCAGTTCGCAGTTGCCAAAGTTGCACTGCTGGCTGGCTGCAGTGGAAGAAGTGAAGGAGCGTTGTGCCGGCCCCCTGCCCCAAATTGAATCTATCCCCGACCCGACACCGGCCAAAGCTCGCAAAGAAAGGACCCACACGCAACGCCCTGGCCCCACGGATTGGCGCCAAGAGCAGATGACAGTCTCCACTCCCACCTTAAACAGAAGGTACAACCACGTTGTCGCACAGTGGCCCTTGATTTGAGGCTTGGAGAGACTTCAAGTTCTGTCACAAGGGACCTTCCCGCTTTGAGTTTCATTCTTCTTTTCATCGACCGACAGGAACGATGATCAAGGGTTCAGGTTATTTCGAGATATTTTCACTATGCGTGTCTGGCTGGTGTCCCTTCCTCTTAACTCCAGGCTTGCAAATTGCCAACCTTATCCATCAATCATGCATTCATGTGTCTTTGATCGCCCATCATCCATTGTGCGTGGTTTTTTGCAACGGGCAAGTGGAAGATTTTGCAATGAAAGTGGACATACGACGCCATTCCAGATGCAGGCAAGAAGATCGTTCTGCACGGGAGGGATGTCACATCTTGTCGATTTTGCATAGGTACATCATCGCATATATTCATCACACGTGCCGTGTTTAAATAAACGCCACCAAGCCACTTCCCTTTAACAGTGGTTCGAAACCATCCCCCATCACCATCCTTAATGCCCGTCATTCTAGACGAAAAGAGCCAATGGCTTTTCCCCAAAGCTTCGTTGTATCTCTCACCGGCGACGTCTCGTCAAGGCGGCAATGACGATCTGTAGTGGTGGGTGGATTCCATCATCAGTGACCCAAGTGGAAGTTGCAAGTGGGAATCATTGTTGTTGCGCTGTGGGTAAATCAGTGGAGGTTGATAGACGCCCAGGACCCGCGCCGGGTATGACTGGTTTTGACCAATATACTGGTGAGCTGATGCGGGTCGCAGGATTTCTTGGGTTCGATCCAGTGACAGGATTGGCTTGAGTAAAAACAAATCGAGTGAGTGGAACCGGTAGTGATGCCGATAACGGGAAGCATGGAAACCCAAACGAGGTCCGTTCGCCGGCTCATGAAACCCCTTGTGTTGTACCTGAAGCACGCAATTCTCAGAGACTAAGACATAGTAGCCTGGTCCTTGTTACCTAACCAGCAATCCCCCAGGAAACACCAAGACCGACGATATCTAATAACCACAGAGAGTCCGAGCAACAAATGGATTCGGTGAGTACGGTTAGCCGTTCGTTCGGCTGAGAACACACGGTAAGCACTTGTTCCCAAGGGGCCATTCATCCGGTATTACACGACTACATGGAAATGCAAGCCAAGCATACGCCGCGCCGGAACCGTACCATGGTCACCAGTTTGGCGGTTTTGGTACCACAACGGTTTCCATGCGGGTTGGGTTTGGTAGGTAGGTACTACGAATTTGCCTTTCCATTCCGTTGCCATTTTTTTACACCGTCACTTTGCTTTGAAATTGGCCCCTGGCTGTTCGACAATGCCTTGCCTCCTTGTGTGTCAAAGCGTTATGTCGTGCCGAGTGGTCCAACCAGAGGGCCAAGTATCAGTACTCGTCTACTAGGTACTGTCTGACACCGAGTATGGAACACGGAGAGCACCAAAATGTAGGAAGCCAATAGCAGATACCAGACAATGAAGCCGCTTGTTTAGATGCTGTTAATAACAAAAGAAAAAAGAGAATAAAAATTAAAATGGTATCCAATTAAATCCCCATTATCGGCCATCATCTTCAATCATGTCAATACATGCCTCATGAATCCTGTAGTAAACTCATCGTCATCAAACCTCCTCCTCCTCCTTCCCCGGCAAACTCCTCAGCAACTTGGTTGTCCCCCTCGCCACGCCCCTCTCCCCCGCCGCAACAATCCTCGGCGCCTCTCTGATCGGGTTATGATGAGGAGCAGAAATCCCGTACGGGCTCTGCGGTACTCGTCCACCATCGTTCTGCGCCCGCAAATCATCCTCGTTGGCCTCCGTGACCGTGACGCTGATTTCCGTCGTCTTCATGACCGTGCCAAAGTACAGGGCCTGCCCGATACCTCCCGGCTTGGGAATCAGTGATTCCTGGGAATCCCTTTCCCTGAGTTTGTTGTTCCCCTCCGAACCATGTAGGTTCCCATGGCTGCTGGAAGCCACGCTGCCGCGGGCCTCTTCCTGGTTTTCGCCGTGGTGGGTCACGGTGGGCGCGCTGCTAGCAATCGTCCCGTTGCTGCCCACGGTATCCGTCCGGATGATGATACCGGCTTTGTTGTCGCTCCCCTGCGCTGCCACGACGCCGCCATGATTCATGCCTCCCATCCTCTTGTCGTCGCAGTCGTCGTCGTCGTCGTCGTCGCACTTGTGTGTCCTCTCGGCAATCGAGTTCAAGGTCGTTCCCACGCCACCGCCGGGTTTGAACGACCCGTTCTTCTTATTATCCCTCGCATACGCGTCCGCGGGAGAAACGTACTGCTTGAACTTCTTCTTCTTGGGTCCCGTGTCGCGCACAAACGTGCCCAGCGCGATCGCGTTGTTGACGAACGTGGCCACCAGGATCTCCACGCTCGCCCACATGGTGCGCGTGCCCTGGTATCCCTTTTCTCGGAGAATGTCGGGCACGCGGTACGACGTGATGCAGACGGTGCATAAGCCCAGGCAGAAGAGGCTGACCAAAAGGACTTTGCGCTTGAGCTTGATGCGCGACTGGATCAGGATCGGGATCGGGAAGACGACCAGCAGCAGGTCGGTGAGGATGCTGCAGGCTGCGACCACCAGGAAGTGGGCGTAGCTTTGCCGGCATCGGCCCCCTGGGTCTGGGAGGACTTGCCAGTAGTGAGTCACGGGGAAACATTCCGAGAGGTTGCTGATGAAGCAGCCGAGGAAGGTCAGGCCGATGGTGATTTGCAGGAAGCGCAGTGTGAGGTTATATCTGGATTTTCCGGCGGTGCCGACGAGCCGGTCGAAGAAAAGGAGGGTGATGGTTTTGAGGGTCCATAGACTGTTGTTGATGTTTATGGATTTCGTTAGCTTTTTTCCTTCAGGTCTTCGATCCTCTTCCTTTCTTGGGTGTTTGAGGAGAAAATTGAGACGTACGTAGTAAAGTAAAAGAATCTCGTGGCCAAAACAAGCTTGCTTCCGACTACCCGCCTGTCTAACGCCTGCTGAGAGAGGTGCAGTCCTTCTTGATTCACAAGCTGGACGTTGTTGGTGCCGTATACCAGAACCACATGCACACATGCGATTCGGAGGTACATGGGGATCAGGGCGAGGGCGGCGATCTTGTCCTCGAGGAGCAGCTTTTCCATGCGCACATAGCGCCCGATCACTCGCAGGATGATGACGGCGGTGCAGAAGAGGGTGAGCCACCAGCTCACGAGCAGGATGGGTTTGTCGTCGCTGAAAGGCCTTAAGGCCGGTGGATCCGTGTAGAGAGACATTGTCTGTCTGTCTGTTTGGTTGTTTTTGATATGTGTGTGGTTATGGCAATAGTCATTGGGACTAACCCTCGTCGAGCGAGTGAGAGAGTGAGCGAGTGAGTGATCGATCCTGTTGGATAAGGTAGTGGTATTGATAGTGAAGGAGTGTCTGGTCAAGCTGGGTAAGGTACTCTAGGTAAAAGAAAGACAAACGTGTGTCAACCAGCTGGTACGTGATGGTGTGTATCACGCCGTGTGCAAGTCGTCCAGTTCCAAGTCCAAAGTCCACGCTCACAACGAGTGAGCCAGAAGACGAGGCCCAGTAAACAGAGGATGAAAGACCATGGTTGTCTGACTGGCTGGAAGTGTTGATGAGGATCGGGGAGGGAACACTTTCGCCTCCAAAGAGAGTTGCATTATGTCGATGGTGGTTCGAGATCAGCCGGGGTATAGATTTCCATGAGACCCAACTTGAAAAGCCAAACTGATTGGGCCCTCACCGACGACGGAACCATTTCTTTGCTGCGCGCAATGCTCATCATTCATCCAGAAAGGGTTGTCCCAGCCGAGTTACCGAAGACGGCTTGGGTCGAACGAGTTCTTCTCTTGCAGTGTTCGGCCTGTGACTGGCTAGGCCCGTCTAACCCGTTACTCCCTAGCCATTTCCCTACTGGCCTATCTTGCAGTCGAAAGTAGCATCGTAGCGTCGAACCGGTGCCAAGCCCCATCATCATGTGGAGTAGGAGCCCCCTACTGTATCCACTTGGATCTTCGTGTTGGAAAAAATGGTTATTCGTTCCATTTGGTTCCTGACATGGACCAAAGTTTGAAGTCCGTGTCCACATCATGACAGGCATAATTCCGTCATGCATTCCAGCAGCCTGGCACTCCCCATCTTGCAGTGTGGCAGCATTGATGAGCTTCCAGGGTTCCAGGTATCACATGGAAATATGACAATGTTAATGCTAGAAAGTGTCTGGCTTGTTTTTGGTGATGGTGGTTCGGGTCTGGTCGGAAGGCCTCGCCGTTGTTGCTTCGCTTGCGCTGTGGCTGCGGCCTCAATTGGCCGTTATTCGGTTCCAGAGGCTCGAGTTATGTCGTAATGCCCGTCCGGGTGCGAACAAAACGGCCGACATTACGCCTGGCGTGGTTTTTTGTTTCCCGTCTGAGGATGCGAAGTAGTGATGCAGTTGCAATCTGGGCGGGAAGCGCTCAGGCCCCTCGGACGTTCCGAGGACCGGCTCTTTGGCAGGCAGGCAACACAACCACACGTTTTGCCGACTCTCCTGGACCGTCGCCGGCCGGCAAAAACTCGGCTCTCTCAATTTCACATCGGTCGCGACTTCCACTTCGGTCTCACGACAATGGAATTGTGGGCTTTGTGGCAGGCGTTACCTACAGTACCTACCTTACCCACTCCATCACTACACCTATTCCCTTGATTCCAGACTGCGGGGTTTGCTCCATCTCCCACTTTTTCGCTTCAGCCTCCAGTTCACCACCATTTCACCACTTTGGTGCCAAAAGAAAGCCCGACGACGACAACGACAACAACGACAACAACGACGACATAAGATAAGAAACGTTCTAGAGCGTCCGTCCACTTTGCAAGCGAACCAGCAAGGAACAAGATGGCCCCTCCCCCATCGCCATCGGCTGCTCCAGTCGTCATCGGGCTGAAACTCCAAACGTGGAAACAAAAAGAAGCAAAAGACGCCATCCCCACGAAATCCCGTCACAGGCCTTCCACGCGAGGGCACCATGTCCGGGCCAGGGGCACGGGCACCAACACAGCGCTGACTGGCACTGACAAAGGGCCGCTAGCAAGGGCCAGGGACAGTACAGTAAGGTATGTACCACACCCCGCGTTCAGCACTCGGCGCCGAGTCCGGTAGAGGTAATCAGCATGGGCTCCGTATCAGACAGGGGTCCAGTGCTAGCACTAACAGACTACGCTAGGTAACACTAACAGGAGACTCTTATCGCTCGAGGAGGAGTTGGGAAGGTAGCGTAAGGTACCTTAATCTAGCAATCTCGGCTACCTTGGCTTCGTGTGGGCGCCGGGCGAGCAGTGCAATCACATGCAAAGTTGCAAAGCAAGGGGCCCATCAAGTGTTATGGAGGGTCAGAGGCTCGGGAGGTGAAGTCGGAATAGACCGGTCCGTCAGGGTCTCGTCCTTGATGCTGGTCATGGTCACAGGCATTCCCCAGGATTTTTCAGGGAAAAAGCAAAGGTTTGCCAAGAGGAAAGACAACGTTCGACGAGCTGTCGAGTTCAGTTGGAGTGTTGTTCATCTTCAATCCCTTCTCGTCTCGCTGCTTTTCATATTTCGTTGCTACGCCACGGGACAGTGTCCTGCTTGGGAGTCGATGGCCACCGTTATACTTCCTGTTCGTCCAAGTCTATGGCAGCTTCGACAGTTTGGATTCACGTTTTATCCTATCGACAGGTCCTAAATCCACACTCCCGACTGCCCCTGGATTCATATTGAGCCCGTTGGGGTTGTTTGCATTGCGGAGCGTTAGAGTCGTCAGAGGGCGTCCAGTCACGGCATTCCTTCTTGAGTAATTTGGCATCTGAGCTCGCTCTGGCCTAGTGGCCTCATGATCCAGGAAAGTGGCATATTCTTGACCAGGCTGTTTGAAATTAGAAATGTTTTTTCTTCCAAGGACTTGGAGCGTCAAGAATGGCGCCTAGTACCTCTGCCTGTCTACTCAAGTCGAGAATTCTCCCACAGTCGAGCATACCTATACTCAAACACAGTACCTCTAGGCATATCCTCACTGACCGTTGACAACAACGGATGTTGCATCCTCTCTCTCGACAATGCTAAGCGCCCATTTGGCTGTACATGTCCCAAACTGCCCTTCTCCTGTATTGCTTCTTCCAAACTACAACATGAACTTCCCAGAGTCCTGTCTCACCATATATCCTCCCTCGGCGCTAACATCCCATGCACCACGTGCAGATTAAGCCCACACGCCTCCTCATGGGCGTGACCGTTTGCTCCTTGTCCTCCCGCCGCCGGCTCAAATTCCCCACCCGCCGACATCAAAGCGAGCAACGTATGAAGCGGCCGATAAGCACGGAACACGCGGCTCGGTCTGCGCATTTCCTCCACCCCGAGATTGATTGCGAGGCTGTCCATGCACATCCCGCTGTTTATGCTGCTTCCACCGTTGTCTGCGGAGCCCAGGCCGCCGTCGGGATCCAGCCGTCTATGGGGTATATCACAACCCGTTACGAGAGGAAAGTTCTTGTACCCGGCGGGGAAGACGACAATCTGAACGGGGTAGATGTGGGTGCGCCAGGGACAGTCGTGTTCGACGTAGTCTTCGGAGTCTTCGTCGCCTTCTTCACGGTGGAGGGGGTGAAACCAGACCTCTTGGGTGGGGGTTGTTCCCTGGACCACGGCACCAGCGGCGCCGGCAGCCGTTTCTTCTTCCATGCCGTCTATTTGTTCATGTCCATCGACAAGGGCAGGTAGCAGAGGAGCGCAGCGGCTGTTGGGGTTGGCTCCCTTGGCGAGGAGAAGGCGAGTTGTGCGCGGGAAGGCGGCCTTGGCTGCTATATGCAGAGCTTGATCTTTGACGGACTGCCACGCGTCGGGTGCGGATAGGGCTCTGGCTATGGTCACGATGCACATGTACCACCGGTCGGAGCGGTTTGGCGACGGGGCTTTGAGGAACTTGGCCTTCGATTTCGGGAGATTGTACAGGTGAGCGAGGACATTGGGGGCGTCGGCTTGGGTGGCGAGGCCGATGTAGGTGAATCTCTTGGCGAGGTAAAACTGCAGGTGCGCACACGGTTCCCTATCCAGAGGGCCTGCTTCGTGGAGGAATGGAAGGGGCTCCTGATATGGTGTGATCATGAACTTCTTGAAGTGAGGGGACCTTCCGATTCTCCTGTTGGGGACGTGGTCGTCTGGTAAGTTACTACACCCGACAACAGGACCCTAGGTATGTTGAGCCTGGGATGGAATCGTGGAATGGAAGCTAACTTACCTCACAGGACTAAAAAGCCGCGGACGTCCGTTGGCCCTGTCGCGGTCGACTATGGCAAGGAATTGCTTCAGAAGCTCGACAGAATCATATCGGAGGGCGTTGAAATACATGAGAAGCAGGGCCCAGTCCCGTTCCGCGCCGGCTTTGCATGGTAGGTGCTGTCGCACAAATTCCTCGTGGAAGTAGAGGTAGTGCTCCTTGTTGACGAGGGCCAGAGACAGGAAATCCTGGGTGGGCAGAAAGCTGGCGATGTTACAGACGAGCTCCCAAGGGAGTCGCGGGAAAAGATCAAGCACAAGCGGCATGGTGGATGACGATGTCTGGTGTGGGTTAGTCGGTGTCGGTAGAGGTATGCATGGTGTTGAAGTTGAAGAAGAGAAATAGACCAAGATTGGAAGAGTTGATAAAGTGAAGGGGGAAATAACTAAAGGGTGGTGAGAAGGGAATCGCGGATGTCATACCTTGAATTTTTTTGGACTGTTGGCGATGGGATACAGATATTGGTGGCGGATTGTTTGACCTTGGAAGTAAACACCAAGAAAATAAAATATAAATTGAGCTGGGAGGATAGCGGCAGGAGAAGGGGACGGATAGTGGCGGGCAGGAGGAAATTTTATATTTCATGCACCAGGCGAATATTCCAAAAGGTGGTCTGCGCGGCGGCATCGATGCAGTGAATGGTGTTTACAACCTTCACGTATCTATCTCCTTTCCGGTTTTTGAGCCGCGGCCCGTTCACTCAAGTTGCAGCTCAACCTGGCCGCAGTGAATGGATGTCCGGAAGATCAGACGACAGGAAAAACATCACAACAAAAAAAAAAAAAAAAAAAAAAAAAAAGAATAGAACCTTAACCTGGATATATCATCTGTCACTGCTTGAGATTTTTCAATCTGGACACGAGCCTGCATGAACCTGAACCTAAAAATTGGCGGATATGTCTACGAATAGGTAGGTAGGTAGGCAGGTGATAAACGTCGGTAGGATGAACCTGGATACCTTAGGTACCTCTACCTATTTCCCTGCTCTCCTCTGTTGGATTTGAATACTAGACAAATTTTATTTCCGAGGGTATATATCCTTGAAGTAAAAGATGTCGTCCCGCCCATCAGGTCATGCGTCTGTTCCATTCAAACAAGACACAGCTCCTGATACATGTAGCCCTCCTACATGACCACACAACCCGACTCCTTACTCTTTTTCTTCTTCTTCTTTTTGTCGCGTTTCTGCTTCTTCTTCCAAGTAGTAGTCTCCTCCACCCTCACCACTACCACCGGTTCCCTGGGCCTAGGCCAGGGTAAACACACGCATTTCACCAGCGGTACGCTCGTCCACCTTGGTCCACACTGACAACTCCCTCCATAACCCACGTAGTAATCCTGTCCGTTGAAGATGTTTCTTATAGCTTGCAGCATTTTCCATCCGGTGTGGTATCGGCTACTGCTGCAGTGCAGATTCAAATTGGCCAAGATACCCTCCAGAGCAGAGTTCAACCCGTCTGAGCGGCAGAGGAAGTACTCGACTACGTCGCTGTAGGGGGGACCGGTTTTAGTGGGCGGGTGGAAGGCGAAGTGGAAGGGTTCTGTTGGGACTGTTGTTTTTTGTCTGGTGTCAAAATCAGGACTGGAGCCCTCGAGAAAAAAAAAAAAAAAAAAAAAAAAAAAAGAGGAAAGAAACCAAGAAAACAACGAACCATAAACTCTCCACAACAACCAGTCTATTAGGAAATAAAAGTAGTCCACGCTCATGTACACCAGGTCCGAATCGTAGACGAGGTTCGTCCAGATAGCCCAGAGCACCACGCTCGTGGCGTCGCTGATGAGCTTGCTGTAGCCGTGGCGATCAAGAAGCCATGGGTCGAGTTGTTCGCAGCGAGAGAGCACTAGACGGTGTCTTTGGAAGGCTTGAGGGCTGGGAGTGACGTAGTAGTGGGAGCGAATGCAGCAGGCGCAATGTTCTCCTTGCTGGTTTGGATCGAGATATATTTGGGTTGAGGTTGAGGTTGAGGTTGAGGTCCTTTCTGGTTGCCAGTCTGCTGGCCAGATGTAGCTGGCGTACCGGATTTGCTCCGGGGGGTAACGGCGGTTTCCTGGCATGTCTTGAGGTTGCGTTGAGCTAACGAGCTGAGCAAGACTTGTAGAGCCAAAGTAAACCGTGAAGTTGTGTACATGTAAGATTTCTCGTCATGAATTTTTGGTACTATGTACCTTTCTCGTGACGGCTTGTGGTTGAGATGGATCAGTTTCCGAGCTGGGTACACCAAGCTCAAATTTTGAGGTGACATCTTGGACCAAAATCAGTCAGGAACCGTATGTGATCAACCTGGGTTCTTCAAGCAACTCTTATACTTCCACCAATGCGTCAATGATTCATCCGCCTTTCCCGAGTTGACTACCACCATGACATATCAAACACCGTGATGCCATAGCCACAGGTATGAGTTGGGGGGGAGTAACCCATGTGCGACCAGGAGTCACAACGGGGACGGAGATGCTTGGCTATAAGTAGAACCGTTGAAACCATGCGGCTCAACCTTAAATACGGTAGGCACAAAGCGAGGCATACTCCCACAGAGAGGCCACAAAAGTCCATGGAGTCCTACCTTGGCACCAAACATGTCTTCACATGTTCTGTCGACAAATTGCTGCGATGGGCTCACTTCAGAAGCAGTGTGGGTGACCACTGACTCGATGACAACAAGGCCAGGCTTTATGGGCCTGCCTATCCCTCTAGCCGGAGAGCTCGTACATGTATCACTCTTCTTGCTGTCGCCCACCGGTGTTGGTGGAGTATATGTGGTGCCTGAGAGTGACACTGTCAGCGGTGCGTCATGTCCGTGTTGTTCGTTTGCAATTGTTTCAACCCACTTATTGACTGCCATCGTTGAGGGCACATACCTACTCTGGTCTTTTAGTGATACATGGTGCCGAAGTGTTTGCTGGCAGTTCTGTTACCCTATCATCCAGGATTCCAGAAAAGGCCGGTAGCAAAGCCATGCGGTTCGTCACAGGCCGTATGTTGTACGGCGATGACAGGATGCCGCAGCTGTTGGTAGCAAACAAGACCGGACGCCTGGGTTTTTGAAGGTGCCTCTACATATATCACGGCGACACATCGTCGTCTTGGTCACTGGTCAGTATATTTGATAGTAGGCAGAGAGAGGTGCTCTGCAAGTCGAGACTAAGGTAGCCGGTTTCGGAGACTGACAGCACGATTTCAGCTCTCGAATGCTGCCTGCATGAGTTCAAGAGGCTCAGTCTGTGGGATCCCGACCTTGGACTTACATTGACTTGTGCGGGTATCGGGAAAGTGGCTTCTTAGGTACCTTACCCATATCTGTGCCTCAAGAGCGAGGTGGTGATGTTTTCATGTTGGCGGGAACTTCCGGGGCCTAATGAGGTCGTAGTCACCGTATCTCCATCTCGCTACACTGCAGTGCAAAATGACCGAGGGAAGCGGCGACTGCTACTCATCTGCAAAGTCAACAATGGTCGAGGTTGGATACGACACAACAGTCGCAGGGTGTTGCATACGACCTGTAACAATACAACGAATCGTAAAATACACCCGCACGTGCAGTCAAGTTAGGCCTAACATTCTTGGGCGGTCTATCCTCTCGATCCTCTGGCCAGCTGTTAGCAGCCCAATGAAAGGTTGAAATTCACTTTCATATTTGGGCAGTTACGTTACATCCCCCCGTTATCTCAGCTCCAACTCACGGTACCCCGCTTTCTTTCATCTTGACCACTTCTCGATGCTTACAACCAAGATCACATATCAACGCAACACATGCGAACACCATAATCGACCCGCATGACCGGAACGCTCTCCTGGATTCACAATGCCCCCGACTTATACGACGCCGTCTGGCGAGATACACCTTTCGAAAGAGGCGTTCAACCGCCTCTGCGAGAGATGTAGCGGCATGTTCAGGAGCTTCGGCGACGGATATGACCCTTGTGCTGATAGAGGTCGACGAGATGATGTGCCTTTTGGCAGTTGGAAGGAATTGTTGAGCTCGGCGTCCCAGGGTGACTGCCATTTTTGTTGTTGTTTGGCTGCTGAAGCTTTAATGCCTCCAAGAGGCCAGGACGTGCGGCCTTGTTGGCACGATTATTCATCACTGCAACCAGTCGTGTCGCAAGGAGAATTACTAAGGTTGGAGATAAAACCCTCAATCCATCAGCTTGTTCCGTGGAAGAACAATGCCTTAATCCTTGAGAGATTGTACGTCCCCCCACTTGTCGGTTTTACCGTCAAAATTGTTAGTGAGGACGGTAAGCGCGTCAGTCTTGGGGGCCTACGTACAAAAGTCTACGACATTTCCGGTAAGCCCTGTCATGTACTTGTTCCACGCCGAAGCTTCCTAATATCATACTTCTTCTTTTAGCTCGTCCGGCTCATAAACTTCCAACCAGTTTACACACGGGGGGCGAAGCATCCTTGAACCAAGCCACCCGGTGGATCGAAGACTGTTTGTCTAACCATCCATCGTGCAACAAAGTTGTCCTTGCCAATACGCCAGAGAATCATCCCGCTCGCTTCATTGATGTAGGAAGTGAGGGAAGCCTTACGGTCCACATACGCTTGACTACCGGAATGGACTTTCGGAAGCAAAGATATATGACGCTGAGCCATTGCTGGGGGAGTTCAGTACCTACCCGGCTCCAACTGGACAATTATGGCTCCCGGTTGAAGGGCTTCGCGCTGGCCGAGTTACCTAGGACTTTCCAAGACGCCATTCTAATAACCCGAAAGTTTAACGTGCAGTTCTTGTGGATCGATTCCCTGTGTATCATCCAAGATTCCCCCGAGGATTGGGCAGCAGAATCTGCTCGGATGCGTTTTGTTTACCAGAACACTCATCTCAATCTAGCCGCCGCTGTATCGCCAGATCCTAGTGGAGGCTTGTTTTGCCCAAGATATCCTCTATCATTCGTCCCCTGGGCGGTATCACTTTCCGAAAACAGAACGCTGCAAAACCGCCCCCTTTACGAGAAAAACAGCTTCATTCTCGACACAAGAGGCTGGGTCCTTCAAGAGCAAATGCTGGCCAGACGCACCCTCATGTTCGGGAAACATCAACTTTACTGGGAATGTCACAGGGGCGAATCGAGTGAATGTTTTCCAGATGTGGTAAATCACTCAGACGATGATGCCCGTACACATAGACTCTCGGCAAGGACTCGAATAAGGACGATACAGACGAAGTTCTCAAGAGGCGAGCTGCTCCATGACTTCGAACGACTCAAGGTCTGGGCCTTGCTAGTCGCAGAATACTCTAAGAGGAGACTTACCAAGCAATCTGATAAGCTTGTAGCCATCTCTGGTCTTGCAGAAGAGTTGAGCAACGGATGGAATGGAGTTACCTACCTTGCCGGTCTATGGTCCTACTGCTTCCGACAGAACCTTTTGTGGACATGCACGAACGTTACAGACAGCAAAGAACGCAACACTGATGTAGCCCCTTCTTGGTCCTGGGCTTCATTGAGCGCTAAATGCTCCTTGCCACAGCCCTTGTCAGAGACACGTTTGGACAGTCTTGCGAACGTCTTGGAGGCTACTGTAACTCCATTAACACAGATCCATTCGTTCGGACAACTAAGTGGGGGAACCGTCCGTCTCAAAGGCCCATTGCTACGGACTACCGTGAGATATGAGCGGGAACGACACCTGTATGGATCGTGGGTAGAGGTAGTCCATACCTCTATGGATGAAGAAGGCGCTAATAAATTCGGAAACCAACCAAACATACCTCTACCTTTGTTCGACATTGACTGGGATGAACAAGAAACTTGCAACTTGGCGGATGGTCAACCAGTGCTATTTTACCTTGCACCTCTTCATGTTGAACTCAGGAATTCATCATTGTGTATCAACGGGCTACTCCTAAGACCGGCGTTGACATCTCCGCAGGAGGGTAAGTTTGAAAGACTGGGCGTGTTTACAATCATCCAAGGTATTTCGAAGCCACACATGAAACGGCTTACTGAGGGTAAAGAAGCAATGTTCTATACGACAGACAAACTTTTCCCTCAACTGACCGGTGGGTCGGAGGAAGAGAGGATGAGCCTACTGAGAGCTGATCCGTATCTGAACGGCCCATTGAATACCAAGCTGAAAGACCGTTACTCTCCTGTGCTTGGACCTAGGGATAACCACGGAATCGGATCTTTTTTGGATACGTCCGAAGACGGTTACTCTTCCTCTTCTCGCCTCAAAAGCAGATGGGAAGAACACGGAATCGAACGTTTTTTGGAGTGCTTGGATCTGGCAGCGCAACACAATAGGGAGAGCCAAAAGCCGGACGAAAACCTGCAGCATGATGAAGGTGATGGGTTCTATATATACGAACTGGTGTAGGAACAATAGTACCCAAGGGCATTTGGAGTGGACGAGAAAGGCGGGATGAAATCTGTTACGGGTCAACCAGACCAGGCCGCGCAGAAATGGGAGGAAACGTCACTCTGCCTTCTCCCTATTTCCGTACCTTCCAACTTGATCGATTTCTGTCCTCCCGGTACCGGTACTGCTGCCTTCGAGGTTCTGCCACCACGGTCCGTGCCCCCCACAATCTTTCGTCGGTTCATAAATCGTTCCTCGGATTTCCTGTCGTCTTTCTCTCAGAAAACTTCTTCTCGCACACAACCACTCTCTCTCCTCAACAACAACTGCACTCGTCCCGTAAGTACTTTTCTTTGCAATATAACTTTGAGAAGAACATGGCAGTTAACGGTCTCAACAGTGTCTACAAAATGGAAGCTAACAACAACGACAACCAGACCGCAACAACCGCAACCGTCACCGCAACCGCGAGCGCAGGCGCAGGCGCAATCTTCGTCGCGCCGAGAACCGCGCGGCCGTTGAGAACCGCGCGCCTTTCCCTGGTGTCCATGGTATGCAACAGAAAGATCCATCCTCCTCACTCAACGATAACAAGCACTAACTCGTCTTGCCTTGCGTCCACAGATGCCGGTCATCGCGCTGACTTGGGTCCCATGGACCTTGGAAACCGCGCCCCTGTCGTGGGTAAGTGATGAGAGATGTCTCTTCCTCACCTCGTCAAGAATGAGAACTTACTCAGCTTGCTTCCACAGCGGACATGCGCCACGATGAGGGCTGGGGTTATGGCGGCTTCGAGAACCGCGCTCTTGCCCCTGGTGAGCAATAAACGCTCCATCCTCCTGCCATAAGAAATGAGAACTAACTGAACATGTCTCCAAAGCTGAGGCTCCTCCCGCTTCGCAAGACGATCAGGGTAAGCAACCTACGCATAATCCCCGACCTCGCTCCCGCAGCACAAGAACTAACTCATTCTTCCGTATCTCTAGTCGCCGCATACTACGACTACTACATTAGGACCGAGGGCCAAGCGGACATCATCCGCCCGCTTATCGCCTTGGCCGTCCGGCAGATGGGCCCGTCCTGCTTGTTCTCGGTCAGCGCCTTCCCGATGCAGGCGGCCAACGGCCCGGCGTGGGTCGACGATCACCACATCAACTCGTACGGTGACCATGCCCTGGCGAGGATGACGGTCGCCCTGGCGGTCTTCCAATGGGGCCTGCGTGCCCAAATCAGGATGACGGCTCGCCGTTCCCTGCCTGCCGCTGCCCCGCCGCCGCCCCAACAGCAGATGCCATACCCGGCATATGCTCCTCCCGATACTCCCGGCGCGGCTCCCTACGGCGAGGCGGGCCCGCACCAGTACGGCTACCCGGCATTTGAACCTCCTCCGGCCGGCCCTTACGATCATGCGCCTTACCAGCAGTAAGCACGGTCCCCGGATGGACAGCCCCTTTGCAACGCTTGTGGCTTGTTCTTGAAAGCTACAAGTGTGTCGTGAGACCACTTAGTTTGAAGAGAACAAGTCATAAACAAGCGTTGCAAAGGGGTTGTCAGTATACATTTTTTTCAATCCTACGACAATAGGTGGCGTCTTTGAGGTTAAGCGTGGCGTCTAGGTACTAGGGAATTTTCATGTACATGTTTGGCGTTTTGGGAAGAGTGGTAGGCCTGGGTATATGGCGTTTAGGGGGGATCATACCATGAACTTTGCCATGGAGGGCGATGGAATATTTGGGAAAAGACATTGTCTTGTGTCCGGCGCATTGGATTTCAGGTTCGGTTTTCTGTTGGCGGATACTACCTCTATGGGAGAAGCAGCGGGTGCTGCGTCGTCATGTAAACTTCGGTTCGGAGACTGCGAAAAGCTACGACATCAATGCGGCGATAAAAAGGAGAGGATATTCGAACTACTCGGAGGTGGCAGGAGAGCACTGGTCATCAGTCGCATTACATATCAGGTGGTGAGGCAGTGGATCTGGATTTCGGGCGCTCAGGTTCGGCGTTCCAACACAGCGATTCCTCCATAAGTCTATTGTCTTGTATCATTCTTGTACCTACCTCTAGAAAGAGGTAACTTGAAGATCTTTCACTCTTGATGACTATGCTGACTCGTGAGACTATTGAACTTGACACTCGACTTCGAAGTTCTGCTGTCACGAGCAACGAGGACCAGGGATGTAGACACATGACTCGTCCTCGTTTAATTGGGCCATTGGATCGAAGGAAGGTGCAATAACTCCGTAAGCAGAGTTAGAGCATCGATTCTGGGAAAGAACTATCGTAAACTTGGTTCTTGAGAAATCAGGTCACAGGAGCTGAAGCTCGGTTCAAGTGCCGGCACTAGACCGAGAAAGGAATATCAAATCAAACATGCGGGGTGAGCCTCATGACTGGTTCTAGAAGTACCCGGCCGAAGGATGTTTCCTTGTTGAGGTATCAAAGAAAATGCGGTTACGAAACCGATTGTGGCGGTCAAGTTCAAGCAAGTGACCCCGGTTACATGTAAGATGAATTTGATCAAGTTTGCATCTCCCCCCTCTCACTCGTTAAGATCCTCGCGTCTGTCAATCGTGTCGCGTTCACTTACTCCTTTACAACTCACTGTCACTCCTCTCGATCAAAAGCATCTCGAAGCATCGTACTGCCCCAGGGTTCGCGAGTGTCGAGGAGGCATACCTACATTTTCCGTTTTGCCTTCTTCTCCAAAGCAAGTCAAGCCCTTTGTTTTACCCAGCGGTCAAATTCTCGTCGTCCAGACTCAGTTCATGCTTCCCCCCTCGCATATACTCAAGACCCAACTGACTAACCCGAGTACGTGGACAGCAGACTGATACATGTACAAACAACCAAGGCACCAACGACGCCGCCAACAACACTCGGCTCTTGTCCGATTCAACTCCCTCTTACCGGTGCTGAGCTGAGACTCAGAAATACTTGTTGGTAACCCGCAGCCTATAATACTACCCGTTTGAGGTCGTGTTCTCGTTTTGGCCCCCACTAAGTCCGGTTTACAGGCCAAGTTACCTTATTTCCGCGCGTCCTTTTATCCGGTTCTACGTGTTACCCGCCAAGATTCGCTTATCGACACGTTGAAAGCGCAAGCCGATCAAAGAGCGAAACAGTTTGCGCCCAAGCAAACTCGTGGCGCTATCACGGTGCCGACTCGGAAGGGTAGCCCCTCGGTTGGGACTTGAGAAGATCATACCACTTCAGCAGTAAGAAACCGAGATACTCGCCGGGAACACAGACTTCGAGATTTCATCAACCGAGTCTGAGGCGGTCTATATATCCGCATCTCTCCATCAGTTTCGTCGCCTCATATTCTCCTCAGGTATTATTTCCGTGTTCTGTCATCTGTCAGCCGCAAAAGCCCTCTTCTGACTCGGAAAAGCAGCTTCAACATTGATCCCGCCGAAGTAAGCTGAACCTCAACTCCACATCACACGCCAAACTGGAAGGCACACAAATTTCGCCAGAGATCTATACTCCCAGCCAGTCCTTCCAAAATGGCCGCGTCAGCTGGGAACACCAGCTACACAGACGCCGCCATCACCGTGGCCTCACCAGCTCTACACGCTGGTACTCCAACCCCGGCGGCATCCACCCCCAACACCTCCAAGCCGCTTCCTCCTCGTCCCAGGGCGACAACAACAGCCGCGGCCATAACCCGCAAGACCAACATCACCCTCCCCTCGGCTCTCAAGATTAAAACCAAACCGGGCGCCAGCATCTACAGCAAGCCCCTCATGCTAACCACGTACGACAAATATGTCCTCGGCTTCAGCATGACCTACCTCTGGCGCTGCCCCTCCTCCACCATCCTCGTGCCCTTTTTCCGCCAGAACTTCCGAGCCGAGAAGCACCTGGACATTGGCGTGGGCACGGGCTTCTTTGTGGGGGATGCTTTGGCCGAGAGACTTGCTAAGGACGAGGATTTCATGACCCTGGAGAGGGACCCGGATAGGAAACTGGTCCAGCCCAAGATTGACATCACGTTGATGGACTTGAACGGCAAGGCGCTTGAGACTGCCAGGATGAGGGTCATGGGGGTAGTTAACCACTCGAGATTCAAGGGCGAAAGCGGAAACATGAAGGGCAAGAACGGAAAAGATAGCAAAAGTGCCCCCGCCGCCACGAACATGAACACAAACATGGACATCCTCGGCAAGCCAGCCGGACCGAAAGCGAACGTGGCAATCAGCGTCACCACCATCCAAGCCGATGTGTTGGACGCGTCACTCACGCTACCCGGACCCGGCGGCGGCGGCGGCAGGCTTTTTGCCGATGACCAAGGCAGTGGCAGTGGCAGTGGCAGCAGTCCTGATTCCGGTTTCTCTGCCCCGGGTGGACCCTCCATCTCGAGACACTCTTTCAAATCCGTCAGCATGTTCAACCTGCTCCACTGCCTTCCCTGCCCTGGTCCCGAGCCGCAGGGTTGCCATGTGCACCACGGCCAAGCAATCAAAAACCGCGCCTTCAGACTCGCAGCCGAGTGTCTAGCGGATGACGGTGTCCTGGCTGGTTGCACGATCCTGGGTCGGAAGTACATTTCAGGTGGCTCTTGGTCTCGCCCGAGTTCGTCGTCGTGTGCGGGCACGGCCTCGGGATCGGGATCGGGATCGGGAGGGGGATCGGGAGCGGGAGTGAGCAACATTAAGGGAAAGGGAGCTGTGCATGGGCGTACAAGTGACTCGCGAACGTCGGTCTGGAGAAGAGGCATGACGTGGTCGGTTATGAAGTGGTACAATGCGACTGGAGTGTTTGGCAACTGGGCGGATGAGAGGGAGGAGTTCGAGAAGGGACTGAGGGAGAATTTCGATTTTGTGGAGACGCATGTGGTGGGCTGCATGCTGCTTTTCAATGCGGCGAGGCCGAAGAGGGGCGTGGAGTGAAGTGTCAGCTGCATAGGTAGGTAACGTACCTTACCTACCTTACCGCAGCGGAAATATAAGGGAGGCGTCTGGAGCAGACGGGGGGTATCTGCCCATGCCTCAGTTCCTATAGTAGTCTGGTATACTGGACCAGATGCTTCGTCTGGGCTAGACGGTTGAGGAAGCCTTCTGATTGGTCGGATTTTGGTATAAAATAATAAAAGCCAAAGACCCCTCCCTATAAGGACCTTCTGAAGGCCACTCTAGGGGTCTTTTATAGGTAGTTATTATAAGAGTCTTTAGGGTAACGAAGAAAGACTTCGACTTCGAAGTCCGAACGAGGAACGAGGGCATTCACAACCGCGCGAAACTTTTCGTACAAAAAAAACTTATTACTAATTAGAATCGAACTGGCGATCACAAGAATAAAAGCGACGATGAAAACCATTAAGCCACTGGCCCAATTGATTGGAAACAGGCTTCGTTCTTTCCCTTTATAAGGGAAGGGGCAGCTGAGTTTTGGTAGGGAATGAATTTAGCGTATTAAATTCAAAAGATTTCAGCGCGGTCTATAGGGGCCAATCCGTTTGGCCAATCAGAGGGCCTCCTTAACCGTCTGAACCAGACGATTCATCTGGGCTAACCAATCCATCTAGGTCAGACGGCCTCCTCTAGGCCAGATGCTGTTCGTATTTTTCCGCTATGGTATACATTTGGCGACCGGAAGAATACCTACATATGATGGAGTCTGGTGGGACATGTTACGACGTGATGGCTTGAAGGAACTGTAAAACAAGCTGTTAAAAACTGGAGCACATAAAGTTGTTCTGATGTGTGGAAGTTTACTGGCATTTTTGAGCTTGCCTCTATAAGGTAAACAGCTGGTCAATTTATAGTTAGCCAACATTGGAGGTTATTTGGATGCCCCTGGGCGTCTTCACAGGTTTGGGAATGACTAAGTGGATCTTTGCTTCTTATTGCTTCGTTCAAGCACATTGCTTCAAAGGCTCCGGGATTGTACAACTCGGTAGAGGTACATGTAACACGATGGCAGTTCGGCAAAGTCTCGACTGGAGTTGTTCAGAAGCGGGCGTCAAGGAATAGGGCATGTATTATAAGATACCGTCGGAACTTCAGAAACGAATATTCATGTTGGGTTGGAGGAAGGGCTTCGTACATGGTTTGTTATGTGGTCTTTCATGACACATATAGCATGGATCGTTCAGCACACATATAGGTACTAGATAGAGGTAGTTACCTACCTAATCTCAATCCCACACCAACCGCCAGGCTTCCCCCCTCCCTTTCCTCCTGTCATCTCCCCCGTCCCCCTTTTCCAGCACACTCTACCTACGTTCAAACCGTCGACTCACCTCACAACCCCCAATGTCCCAGCTTCTCAAGGCTCAGCCCTAGGCCCAAACCCAACCTTCCGCCCCGACTTGTCCAATCCGCCCTGCTCCCGAATGCTCGCCGCCAGAGATATCCCCTCGGCGATAAACCTCTTCCAATAAAACTGGCCCTCGTACTGTTCTCTGTACCTTACGTTCCACTCCTCGCTCAAAGCCGGCAGACGCTTGGAGCTCTGCCATGGTTTTTCTTCTTGGACGACGCGGCGAAGATTGTCTTTTGTCTCGCGGGTGAGAATCTCGCGTTGATCAGGAGGAAACTGAGGAGATTGGAAGAGCTGAGGCGTGATCTCCCTCAGCGCCTCGAGCGTTGCTTGTTCCCAGGCTGAACGGGCTCTGCCGGGCTTGAGGATGGGGTCGAGGAACTTGGTGGTTCCGTCGGGGAAGGGGGATTGGGTGCTGGTGTTTTCTGCTCCTTTTTTGACCGTGACTTCCGTTTGGGCTGCTGTCTGTTGACGCTGCACTGGACTGGACATGGAAGCAGTAGATGAATCGTCACCACTCGCGGGAGCGCTGCTGCTGCTGACAGCGACAGTACCTGTAGTGCCCTTTGAAGCCTCCGACGCCGAACCTGACCCAGATGCCTCACCATCCGATACCGATCGAACAAGAACTATAGCCTCCTCCTCCTTCTTCTTCTTCTTGTCATTCTTATTCCTCCCCGTCGTCCCCCCCACCGTTGTCTTCTGCGTCTTCACCTCCCCAAAAGAGTCAGGATTAAGCGCCAAAAGGGTACTCAAGAGCGCCCTTCTCGAGCTCACCGTCATGGCATATCTCTTGAGCAGCAAGTCCGCACCGCGCTTGGCGCTCGCCCACGCTCCGGCCTGGTGCCTGGGCGGGATCACGTACGCATGCGTGACGTTGCAAAAGATGATCCAGAAGCTGATGAAAAACGCGTTCCAATCCTTGGTGGCGGCAGCGGCAATGGCGAGGCCCCACTGTCCCAGGACAAAAACTCGGAGGATCGTTCGGAGGAGGGGAAGCTTCTTGTTCTTGGTAGAAGCACCTTGGCGGCCTGCAGGCTCCAGCGGGGTGTTGAGCAACGAGTTGACCAGCGTGCTCTCGCCGTAGAAAACGACCCAGTCCGTAGCATTCATGTGCTCGGCCACGACGACCATGCGGTTGTACTCTGATGGCTTGTGGCTGTTGAGAAGCCGGCGCGGACTGCCCGGGTACATCAGCGTGACGGCGAGGCCGGTCGTGGGCATGAGGGCGAAAAAGGCCGTGGCGATGTGGAGGCGGAAGAAGATAGCGGCGATGAGACAGCCTAGGAAGGCGATCCAGCCGAGGAATGAGGTGACTTGGTAGGAGATGGAAGCTGACGAGGTTCTTGACAGCCATGAGGACAAGGTCCACGAGCGAGAGCGGCTGGGACCGTCTTGAGCTGGCACCCCCCTTTCCTTCGAGTTCTCAGCGTTGTCTCCATGGCTCCAGCCAGATGCCCCAGTGTGGTTCCGGGAGACGAAAACGACCTCGAGGTTCTGAAGTCTCAAGTTTGACTCCTTCATGTTATCGTGGTTGTTTGGAATATCAGTAACAGGGAGAGAGTCGAGGACCAAGCGGACGGTCTCCGGATTCGCGACCAGGTAATCGTCCCCATAGCGGCCATCAAGGCCATGGAGGCTAATGGAACGACCGAAGCGGTCCAGAACACATTCTCGTTGTTTTGGTGCCTCTTCTAAGAGGAGAAGCTGGCTGCCCGAGGGGGTGACCGGCCAGCTCCAGAGTGGTACGGCACTCATAAGCTGGTGGATGTGAAGTTTTTGGGGAACATCAATGAAGTCGATGAGGGCTGAGAGCGGGAGGATTGCGGCGACTTCCGAGACCCATGGATACTTGCCGACGATGTCTTTGAGCAACTGGGTGGCTTGTTCGAACATTGTTTTTGGCCTGTAGGGAAAGTGGGAGTTGTGTGTGACAGATTGTGTGGAAGATGGGCACGCACAAAATTTTCTTTTATGAACTGATGAACTCGCGCTACTAGACGCAGCACGACGTGACGTCGTGTGATTGGATTGTCATTGTACAGATCGGTGCAATGGATTCGATCAGAGCTTCGCAAGAAACTTTTCCCGGTCAGAGCATGAGTTCAATGTTGGGGTTAAGACGATTCCGGAAAAGCACTCTTCTTCCACATCCGACGCAGATACCAAGGATTCGAAGAGAAACCGGAACACACGAGATGGAGAAAGGGCATATTAGACACACGTCCGAGTCAGATGTATTTTATGCATTTGGTAGCCGCAAGTAATGAAGGTATGGGATCAGATTATCAGAACCTGCACGCAAAAAGACTAACATAAGAAACACTGACGAAGATCAAACTGGGGCTCAAGTGCCTTAGTGCCGTTTAGAGGTCAAGATCTTTCCAGCCTCTTTTATCTCCCTTCCAGCTTCTTTCAGCTTTCCTTTGACCTCTTTGAGTCTGCCAAAGAACTTCGTCCTCTTCTGGGATCCGTCGTAGTGAGGGTCATTTACACTAGCCGATGAGCCTGCCACAGACGACACAGACGCCGCATATGGTCGCTTCAGCGCTGACGTCTCGGAGGCAAGACAATCGGCAGACTCCGCATATGGTCGCTTCAGCGCTGACGTCTTGGAGGCAAGATAATCGGCAAGTGAGGGGGTGCTCCCGTTAGGCAATGAAGCCCCTGGAAGCGCTCCGGACATCCTCGGATTTGTCTCGAATAGCCCTCTGTCAGGACTGTGGGTGCGGCCATGAGAAGGTGCAATTGAGGGTGGCTTCGTTTTGAGTGAGGAAGTCTCCGTCAATTGCACGGAATTCAACGAAGCTCCGGAATTCCTCGGATTTGTCTCGAATCGCCCTCTGTCAGGACTGTGGGTGCGGCCCTGAGAAGATGCAAATGAGGATGGCTTGGTTTTGAGTGAGGAAGTCTCCGGCAAATGTCTCCGAGAGTCTTTGCTGCTGTCAAATGAGCCTGTAAGTGTGGACGCCGAAGTGTTTGGTAACGCCCCAGACATCTTGGCGTCAGAGTTGGGCCTGTTGTAGTCAAGGGAACTTGTCCTGGAGAATGAACCGGCTTTTGGCGATGAAGGCTGCTGGTGCGGCCTAGAGTCCGGCCGTTTTGGCTTGGATACCGTCATGGGCTTTGACCAAATCGCAAACCCGGTCCAGCCCGCCCCAAACAATGAAGTCTCGGAACATGCCCCCGACTTCCTCCAACTCTTCCTGACCCGTCCTGGATCGAACTTGGTGCATCGGGCCGTATGTTTCGGCCCACTGGTTGCATCAGCCATCAAAACAGCTTGATCAAGCCCATGAGCCTTTACCAGCTCGTCCATCAGCTGCGAATTCAAGGCATCGACTTTATCCTTCTGCCCATGCCGGTCGTAATAGCTGATAAGGATGTCCATGATCCGTACCTTCTTTGGGTGACCGAGCGCAAGCTTCGCCTCTCCATCAGGCCCGTGGTGTTCCAGGACCTCGCGCAAAATCGTTTCCCCTGAGGCAGGACTGTGCTGAGGCTTGCTACCGCCATGGCCTTCCAAATATAACTCCCCAAGAGCAGTATATGCTTCAAGAGTAAGCATGTTGGTGCTGCCCAGCAGGTCGTAAAGCTCGTTGTGGATGCCCTGAATCATCACCCTGACCGCCTTGATGTTGTCGGCATGATTCTTCTCTCGCCTGTGCTTATTCAGCTGGAGCTGAGCTAGCTTCAATCGTGCTTCGAGCAAGTTCTCCTTGATTGAGTGCTGCATAGCGCTGTGTGGGTCGTCCGAAGCATTATTGTGGCTTTGATCCAACAGCTTTTGAAACCCATGGAGAGCATTGTCGATGAACATTCTTCCATCCACGAAGTTGCAGACCTCTCCGTATAAGGCACCAAGTCTCATGCACGCGACCAGTTTGCTGGTAACGGCCAGGAAATTATTTTCCCAGGCTGCAAAGCCGTCTATAGCAAGCTTGTAGAGATTGATGGCTGTGTCTTGGGTGGCTGTGGTCCGTATGAGAGCGGAGACATTGGCAAAGTCCATGGCAGCTTGTAGCGTCTCAATATTTGTTACAGTAGCTGGGTCAGACTTGCTCGCTGTGCTCGAGCTGACCGACTCCGGCTCACCGTTCGGCATGGCTGAGAAGGCTGCGTAGGCCTTTCCATACATTTCCCAGGCCTTGACAAGCGATCTTTGCTCGAAATGCACACTGCCGAGCAATCTAGACGCCTTCGCTGTCCTGAGGTGACCAGAGCCATAAATTGTGTCAAAACCACGGTGTGCACGCTCACAAAATCTCTCAGCTTCAGCGAACTTGTGACGAGATGCGTACACCTGTCCCAGCTTCAAGCACGCAAGGAGTGTATCTGGGTGATAGGAGCCGACAGTCTGATCGTATCCCACCACAGCCTCTTTAAGAAGCTCTTCGGGGTCATGTCGATGAGCCTGCTCTTCCTTGGGAAGCTTATGTCGATGAGCCTGCTCTTCCTTGGAAAGCTGAATGATTGTGTCCGCATACATCACAGAGACACCCAACGTCTGCGGGTGATGCCTCCCATAAAGATGGATGTAGCCCTTGTAGGCGATGTCAAGCTCCACGACAGCAGACTGAAACTTCTCTCGCTGCATAAAGGCCAGGCCGAGGATTCGCCGGGCTTCGCATTCTGCAACATCACTGGCCTTCTTACCCTCCGTTTTGATCTCTGCAGCGTCGCCTTTCGCCCCGTCGTACTCAATCAAGTTCTCCTCGAGCTTCTTTATCATATCATCTTGAGCTTTATCTTGAACTTCGCCATGTTCCAAATGAAGCAAGATTGAATTGCCGAATGAGAGAAAATAGAGGCGGCGCATGGCAAGCCGAAACCGCCGCGGCAACGGATGGGCATCGTCTACTTCGGTCCACTTCTTATCACTCTGCGAGACCTCTTTGAACCGGTCGTCCGCACCCTTGAAAAGATCATCTGTCTTTTGCTCACTCTTCAGCTTCTGAGAAAAGAGCATTCCGAGCTCGTGGGTTGCTGAGAGTTTCAGGAGTTGGCCTTCGAGTCCGTAACTTGAAAACCGCAACGCAATCTTCTGGGCTTGCTGTAGTTGCTTTTCTGCCTCCTCCAGCTTGTTTTGATGTCTGAACAATACCCCAAGGTAATACCGAGTGAGACCAATGATAATAGGTTCATTCTTACAATCCTCGCGTGAAAGAGGGGAGTGTTGGCTGCCAGCTGGCAAGGGCGCGAGCCGGGGGATAAAGCCGTTAAGTGCTCGCATCAAATTAGCCTCGGCTGAAGAGAATTTTGATCTCAACAGGTAATTAACGCCAAGGTGAAGGGAAGTGAGGAAAATCAAAACATGATCGCCGTGAAAGGAGGCATCGAGTCGCTTGAGCGCTCGTCGATAGACCTCCTCGGCCTCTTCATCCCGCTTGGTCTCCTTTTCGAAACCAAGCTGGCCTCGCTCTGGAAACTGGAGATTGAAGCCTTCGACGTTTTGATCAGGGAGAGATCCGAATGCCCGAAAAGCTTTCTGGAACGTCTTGGCAGCTCCGTCGAAATCTTGTTTCTCAGTAAGCAGAATCGTCAAGTCGGCAATGACATTGAGCTCAAGTCGGTGCCATCTTGGTGTATCGCGTGCCTGCTCCGCTCTTGCAACTGTTGGGTGATCCCCCGACTGACCCGCGGGAAATGACTGATCATCCGTACTTGAGCTAGAGGCCTTGAGATTCGGCACCGACTGGGACCTCGACAACTCTGGGCCTGCCGGAACTGGAATATCATGGAACAGATCAGAGCTGATGGGCTCTCGCAGCGTAGTTCGCCTTTCCTGTGCTGGCCTTCGACTTTCCTGTGCTGGCAAGTCTGCCTCACCGCGTGCTTCTGCCTTCGGATCACAGTCGTCTAATATCTGTTTGAGCAATATTTCTGCCCGAACAACATCATGCGACTCGTTCGGCGCCAGCTCCTCGTTCGGCGCCAGCTCGCTCGCAGCTCTAACAAGAGTGGTTGCGAGTGCGTACTTGGAAAGGAGTGGTCGCAAAGGGTTTCTGATCTTGTCCTTGAGGTTGGAGTACTCGTGCTCGACAAAGTTGTACACCCAGATTGCCTTCTGAAGCTGGCCAGCCTCGGCATACACATCTCCAAGCATCTTCAACCTTGCGCAAGCTTCTTCGCTTGACCTAAGCTGCTGAACAAGCTTCTGGAACATGTCGATCAATTCCGTCTTGCTTAGGTTCACTCCGTGCTTGACGAGATACAAAGCTGCGTTCTTTCTCCTTGTTCGAATTGCCCGGAGAAGCTCGTCGTAGTCCTTTTTCATCACCAATTCCTTTTGGAGGGGTTCAACGCTCTCGTAATGCTCCAATGGGTTTGCAAACTGAAACCACACGGGCTGCTCTGTCTGGCGGTCGGCAGATTGGCCCTGCTCGTTAGGGTCATTGATATTGGGCGGAGCTTTTCCGGTCATTTTGCTGATGGCTTGTTTAGCAGGCACCTCTTCAACGTACCGAGGCTCATCTGCGCCCAGTCTGATTCTCAGTAGCGTAGTAGGGCATTCAGACTGAGACTCTTCTCCGTCCTGATCCTCAACAACGGTTCCTATATACCGGCAGTCCAGAATGCCGTCATCCTTATCGGTCTTGATAGGGATGACCAAGAGTGATAAGGGATCATGACGATCGGCGGAAGGGTGCAAAAGCAAACAATGTTCCCAGCGGGCGAGGGCAACGTTGACCTTCACGATAGCTGCGAGATCGTTGCCGTAGGCTTTCAATCGTTTAACGGAAGAGCTGTCAAGGGTGTGGCAGTACCAATTTCCCTCAACAGCACCTCTTGCGTCAATATCAAGGAGGTCTCCGGATCTGTTGCCGCCTAGATCAGCGGATGTGTTGACCGGCATGTCGTCAAGTGTAGCTGCACACCACGAATATGGGCCTTTGTTGCGCATAGTGGGTTTTCCGTGGAGCAGGCAGAAGTATGGAATTTTGCCTAGGTATTCGAGAATTGTCCTTGTGATTTCGCTCTCGCCCAGGTTCAAGTCGCAGTCGGGAACGCCGGCAAGCAGTGCGGCAATAACGGTCCGGTCACGAACCCAAGAGGTGCTCCGGGAAGACAGGATGGCCAAAAGGTCACCAACGTCGTCAACAGGCTGACGGAGTCTTTTGACAAGCGTTGTAGCCAGCCAATGTGCACGAGAAGCAGCCCTTGGGCTCGGGGCAAGAATGTCCTTGTCCAAGTCCTTGATCACAAGCTGGTTGTCTTCCGGATTTTTGAACAAGACCTTAACGCTCTTTGACATGGACAGTTCCAAGGCGGTCCAACCACGAGTGAACCAAGTGGACAACACCAGCGCAAGGCAAGGGCTTCCATCATCCTTCCACGGAAAGTTGAGAAGGGCGTTATCGTGCACGACTGTGCATCGCGCATTGGAATAGTTACTGTGCATCATATTCAATGCCTTGCTGCGAGCTTTCGACTCGCTCGGGATTGACAAAGCATCCCACCACACCGCTTTGCAATCAAGTTGCGCAGCGATGCGGGCAAAAAAGTCGAAGAGACAGGAGTTAACGGTGCCTTCTTTCTTCAACCCAACGCCTGTACCATCCGACCAGACGTGGGAAATAGCAATGTAAGGGTCCTGGGAGCCGGCTAAACGGGTGTATTCGCATAGCCAGGCGGTGCTGTAGTCCAATTCCAGCGCCGTTTCGAGCAGTTCGACGGGGAACTCCTTTTCCGCGCACTTTGACTCATCCTCACACTTATGTAGCTGCGTAACCGAGGTGCTGTTGACATGGGCCCATTGACACTTGCTGGGGGCGCAGTATTTGTGCTCGTCGTGGCCAAGGGTGTGGCCAGCAGATTTGAGGGTGGATATGATATCGGGAAGATCACTCAGCTTCCTGTCGCTCACGCTGACCAAGTTCCAAAGACGATTCTTGCAAAGACTCAAGTCCTCCATGCCAAGTAGTGCCTCCCCAATCGACGGCAGCGTAACCTCCTTGGGGAGAAAATGGTGATTCCACCGACCGAGTTTGGTTGGACCGACGCCAATCTGAGGTTGGATTTTAATCATCCAATAGATGAGATTCGAGACCTTGGCAAGGTCAATCGAAGCCCTTGGAGAAGAATCGCCATCCAGAAAGGGACGGAAGGGGGAATGAAGTCGGCGGCAATCTTTGAGGATCTTGCACAACGCTGACACAACAGTGGTGATATGAGTATGGGCCGGAGACTCCTTCTCCTGGATGCTCATGGCGGCTTGACAAGACATGGCAACCAACGCCCATTGTCTGAAAGCAATCCAGTCGCATTGTGGTGCAATTTTGTCCATCTCTTTCCGTTGGGTTTCGCACTGGTCCCGGGTGCATTTCTTGATGTTGGCGTAAATGCAAACGTGGGCAAGCTGAGAAAGGAACCCCATGCCAAGGTAGGGGTGCCCATGATTCATGTTGGGCTCAGTGACCCAGAGGCCGGCACGTGGCTTCGAATTGATACACACGGGCTCTCTGCTCGTATGCAGAGGACGTGTATCGGACGGCGAAAATAGAGGGTCGCCAATCTTGATGGCAAAAAGGGGGACTGGGTCATCATCTGGGTCTTCCTTCTTGATATCGTTGTTCGTTCCTAGGTGAGCTGGGTAAGAGCTATTGGAGTGTCTGCGAATGTGTTAGCCAGTTGATATTGTCTACACGCGCATCTCTGATTTCCTACCTCGCCATGTCCTCGGAGTCACTAAAGGAGTGCTCCACGTCGTCAAACTCATCATCACCACCATCTTGATTCGCGTTGGCCAGCATCCGGTGATAGGCAACGGCTTGAAGGACGATGCTAGAGTCATGCTTGGCACTTGGGACACAGTCGGGCGGTTGAAGAGAGACTGGAGCCGGAGCCATGGTCGAAGCCGCCGCTGAGGTTGTAGGTCTTGAGAATGATGAGAGGTAGGGTGTGAATTGGCATCAACAACGGCGGCACTCGCCCGTATATTAAAGCCATGGTGTTGAGGGCTCATGAAGCATCCCATACCGAGCTTTGAGTCGCAATCGAGAAATCTCTTGTGAATACCGGTAATTCCCATTCGATTTGATTCCACTCAACTAGGTATAGCGCCGGGTATATTCTCACTTTGACCAATCCTCTGCTGCATTCATATGGGCCGCATGGTTTCGTGGGAGCGATCCAGTAGCGGGATTGGCTTGACTAAAACCGAATCGAGTGAGAATATGCGGTAGCGGCATTCTCCAGCGCCAATTTCTGAGGCGTTCAATTTCTTTTTTTTTTTTTTTTTTTTTTTTCTCGGTGCCGGCTGCGGCCTCTCCGGAGACGACGTTGGAGCCCAACATCTGGAAACTTGACAAGGCAACGAATAGGACTGTTGATCGTTCAATGCTTGGATGTGCTGTCAACAGGTTGTTATCGCAAAAAGGGTCTGGTGACGAACACGTCGATGTTGACTTGCGCAGGGTTAGGTTTTTGCGCAAGGCATACCGTGCATCAATCGTCGCTCAGTTCCATAACAGCTGGTGGCTGAATGCATTTGTACCTAAGGGGCCCGCCGAAAGGTTGCCGACTCGCCAATGTTGACTTTTCAGCTACCCCACATGTCCATGCATTGGAATGCAGGTGATATGTAGCGTGAAACTACCTTATCCACAGTCGAGCCTTGCAAAGGAGGACGATAGGTACCTTGACCATGACCCAAGAGCCTGGGTTTACCTTGTGCCCCGCTCGTCGCCGACCATCTCAACTCAGCCGCATTGATACTGTACAGTAACGACTGACGACGCGCTTCTGACGATATTTCAAACGACACGTAAGAGCGATGGTGTTAGGCCACAGGGCCATGCACGCACCTGCCCTGTGTGACGCACAGGCCAGGAAGTACACAGTAGGCAGTGGAGTTCACTGGGAGGATACATGTACCGCTTCCACTCACTCGATTTGGTTTTACTCAACAGGTATAGCGCCGGGTATAACTGTCTTCCGACCCATGTGCTGGTGAGCTGATGTGGGTCGTAAGGTTTCTCGGGAACGATCCAGTGACAGGATTGGTTTGAGTACAGTCCGATCTGCAATTAACGATTATAGGGATAACGATATTCTGGGTTTAGCGATCAAATTTTGGCAGATCTTAGTTTAATGTATGGTGATAACGATTTTTCTGACTTATCCGATTAACGATCAATTTCCTGCTTACGTAACACATGCAAATCGTTATATCCATATAACTGTTTGACAACTCTGGCAGCCAAGTCAGCCCGTCTGACAGGTTTTGACAGCCCTGTAAAGAGGTGTTAAGAGCTGGCAAAACCTGTCAAACCGGTTCAAAATTTTACTACTTCCTACTCCCACTGTAAAGTTGGGAGCTCTAGGGAGCTCAGCACCCTACTAAATTTCGCGCAGTGTTTCCCTTTCTGATCGGAAGGGTTGACTCAATGCCAACCCTTTATTATAACGTTCATCACCCTTCAAACCATCCTTCTCAACACCATGCTCCCTACTGAGAAGCAGCGTCGTTATGCGATCAACGAGCTTCAACGTCAGAAGATTCGTTCGTATGCGAAGGCGAACCCCCTCCTCAACCAACGCGACGTAGCCGATTGGGCCACACGTGAATTTGGTCGCAAAGTGAGCCAGTCTACTGTGTGCGATTCTCTTAAACCCAAATTTGCCTATGTTGACAACAAGACCTTCGCACGCGGGGCTGTTGGAATTACCAAAGTCTATACTGCTGACTACCCCGTCTTGGAGAAAGCTCTCTTCGAATGGGTTATGCGTATGGAGGGTAATAAGTTGCCCGTTACTGAAGAGATGATCCAGACTGCCGCCAAATCGTTATGGGAAAGGATGCCCGACTTCCGCCTCCTCAAGGCACCAAGCTTTTCAGTCGGCTAGCTGGCTGGGTTTAAGCGGCGTCATCACATCAAGAAATTTCGACAGTCTGGCGAGTCCGGGTCAGCTGATATCGAGAGTTCCCTAGAACAAATCCAGCGAGTCAAAACTTTGATTTCCTTGTTCGGTATAGACAATACCTACAACGCCGACGAGACAGCGTTATATTGGCTGGCTACCCCCGACATCACACTCGCTACCTGCGCCCAAAAGGGAAGAAAGAAGCAGAAGGACCGTATCACCATATTCCCTTGTTCGAATGCTAGCGGCACGCACAAGTTGGATTTGTGGATTCTGGGCAAGGCCAAATGCCCACGTGCTTTTGGCAACGATGCTATCTACATTAGGAACCTTCCCGTTGTTTGGCGTAATAATAAGACCGCCTATATGACCGCCACTATCTTCATCGAATATTTATACTGGTTTGATCGTCAGATGGCAGGTCGTCGAGTGTTGTTGTTAGTCGATGGTTTCTTAGCTCACGTCTCGGCGGTAAAACAACTTAAAGAACAACACGGCGACCAATACCCCCGCAACACGACCGTCGAATTCCTACCAGCCAACACCACTTCTATCTACCAGCCAATGGATCAGGGCATTATCAACAGTCTGAAGTTGCAGTACCGGAAAATCTGGCTACAGCATATGGTGAATCTTACATTGGATGGAAGAGATGCTGTCAAAGAGACTACAGTCTTGAATGCAGTACACTGGATTATTGATGTTTGGAGGAATAAGCTCCCAGTTGAGACGATCGACAATTGTTGGAAGAAGTCACAGCTTTTAGGACCTGTGTATGGTCCTGAACGTCGCCCTGGTGACTGGGATGAAGCCATTCACATACAACGCCTTGCAGATGAGCTTGTCAGAGCTGGGAGAATTAAGAAGGTGATGGATATCAACAACTTTGTCAACCCCCCAGAAGAGGAAGTGCTTGATACAGCCGAGGACTTGCTCACACAAATCGCTGAGGCTTTCAAAGAGGTGGACCAACAAGATGCAGAGGAGGAAGCTGAGCAGCGCGAATCACAGCCAGTTACAGTATTAGAAGCGCTTCGAGCTGTCAATCTAGTCATTCAGTTCGAGGAGCAACATGAAGATGTAGATTTGAAGGCGTTGACGGTGTTGAGGCAACGACAGAAGGTCTTGGTTCAACAGCAGTTGAAAGAGAAGACAGGAACCAAGCAGGCCACTCTAGATTTGTACTTTACGAACACCTTTAGAGCCAAATGATATAGAAAACTGTTATTCGGTACAATGCGACTATATTCCGGGGTTTTCCCAGTAATCTCGCCTTGTTTCGTGTAAAAAATGACCCACATCCCAGATTAACGATATTCTGGGATTAACGATCAGAACTGGCATGACCGACTTGATCGTTAATTGCAGATCGGACTGTAAAACCAAACCAAATAAGTGGAAGCCGTAGTCCGACAGGATTTGGCCAGCCGGTCCCAAACTTACTTAGTTTACCTAGGTTAGACCAGCAGGAATACACACACACACATTGCATTGCAGCCTCCATCACCGTGACAGATGGGATGTGCAATCATCTTTCGACAGGTGGTTCCTGCACACCGAAAGCGCTGCCAAAAGCCGCTAAACTGGAAGGCGGCTGCTGGAATGACGAGATGGAAACTCGGCAGTGATCATGATGGAATGGTTCCTCCCCAAAAAGAATAATGATCAATTTAGCTAACCGGCTCAAAAGGTCCGACGGATGGAGATTCCCTGACCACACGTCGGTCGGATCAGAGCAAGCCGGCAAGCTTGAGGATTTCCCGCATCAGCCGTCGCTTTGCAGTGACAAAGCAATTGAATGGACAATTGGTGCATTCCAGACAAAGCTGAACTTCATTCAAGTCAACGGACAAAAGCACCATGGACGAGAAAAGTCAGAGAACCGGCGCCTTCATGGTTAACAACCAAGCCGTTTCATAATGAGCTCCAGTCTCAGCTGTTCTGTCTACCTAGACTAGGCCAGTCCAGTTTGTAAAAACCCACATATCAAGGAGTGTCTGATCCATAGGTACCCCCAGTGTGCCCCGTTCAATCCCATTGCCGAGCCAGCCGACATCTATCCGAACCGCGATAACGCATACTGTACCTGAACAAACAAATGAAATCCCCCGCTTCCAGTCGGGTCAGATCAACAAGATGGCCCCTTCAATACCAAAGTCCCGCCGGGCGTACATCAGGCGTAAATCCCGTTGATGTCCTTGTTCCCACCGACCGGATGGCGAACAAGGATGCACCAGTCAAGTCTGGTATATCAACCCACCACTCCTTTCCAGTTGTCCATTGAACCTTATGTGCGGTGGGGCCAGCCCAGGCACCGTGTCGTTCGGAAAGGGGTCCAAGATAAGTAGTGGGCAAGTGCAGGGGAGCGTCTAGTCCACGTTTTCTCCCGCCTGATTCCCACTTCCACTTCCATCTCCGGTTGGAACTTGCCCTTGCCAGACGACCTCGACGTCAGGATTCGAACCAGCCCACTCGGGGGCAGCCAAGCTCGGGGAGTAGGAACGAGCGGGATCGTCAGCCCCGCCTTCGTGGGTTCTTACAGTACATGGGGTTTTGAGGTACCCACTCATGAGTTTGCTTGTCTTTATACCCAGCACAGCCCATAACACGATACCGTTCCAGATGTGCCAGGACCTCGCGCGAGGGTTCATCCTCTATGATTAAGTCAGGTATTAGTGAAGAGTCGTCAAGTTTGAACAATCTCCGCAAGCTATGTATGACGGGGAAGCAAGCCTCTGCTCGTAGGTAACAATTGCTAAGCAAGTGGGATGGGAGAGGGCTAGCGCTGGCTAGGGAAGAAAGTGTAGATGCCACAAGGTTGGCAATCAGGGCAGTCTGGACCGCAACTTGAAAACAGGGGCAGACGGGGGTGGTAGGTTCAATGCTGCAGATACTCCTTACTTCGCTCTTCGTCCCATGTGACCCCATCCTCCACCTCAACATGAAATTCAAACATCCTATCAATATCGTGATGGGTGAACTCTGACTGTCCGTTAACCTCGGCAACACACATGGCTTTGACGGTGATCTGAAGCTTGTAGATGCCAGGGAGCGGGAAATGGACGTGGCGAAGCAGAATATATCGGCAAGAGTCCTGAGTGCTCGGCTGTATGTCGCAAGGGATGGCGTTGAAGTGGAATCTAGGATTCGTCGCGTCGTATGAGAACTCCTCTTTAGGCGTGGGCGCAAGTTCTCCAACCTTATGGATCGTCGCTATGGCAGAAAGATTCTGGAAATTCGGTAAATTGGGAATTGGTTTCACCTCGATGACGCCGAAGTACCTGATCTTCTGCATTGTGCTCACCTTGTGGCCATTCTCCTTGGTCGGAGGGCTAACCAACCAATTAACTTGGCAGGGGGTATACGTCGTATACTGGCCTGGCACGGGCGCGAACTTTCCCTCCGGTCCGACTGCCATTGTTTCTGAGTGTTTCTGGATAGGGGACGAGGTTTTGTTGCTTCTGGGCGTTGAAGATGTGGTGAGTGATGAAATAGAGAGTGTGTTTCGCTGATACTTTGGGGTCAGAACTCCCATCGATGGTGTTCTATCGCCCATTTATACTTAGATAGCAGCTAGGAAAAAGGCACCCAGAATGAGTAAAAGCGTTGGAAATTGTTCTGGACGAACGAGTTGGTTGGCATAATGATCATGGTCCCAGAAAGACAAAAGGACGGATGGTTGGACATCGACGATTTGCAGAGTGTAAGTGGAAAGACGGTATTGCACTGTTGGTGACAACGGAACGGGATGCGTTCCTCGGATTATTGCAAGTGTGGCCGTTGGTGATGAACCCTTTGTATAATGAGAGAAATATCGGTTGGTAGACTGGACATGTGATACTGAATCACTTCTACCAAGGGCTTGGAGGCCGTTTGGGGCACAGTTGATACAAGTAGATCTTTGAAGTTGAATGTAGCAAATGCGAAGGAAGCAAGTCCGAAAAATATTGTCAGGCCATTGAGGTTGTCCAGATGGTGTAAAGGGGGTAGCTGTCCAGGGAGACAACAACAGTACCTGGCCAACTCCAAGAGTTTGTCACCGTTGATGGTGATATCATGGGGATGGTGTCCGTCCCTTAATCGCTGGTCCGACATACCTTATGCTAAGCGCCGAGTATGAACCACATTGCTTCATATCTTTGCCTGTTGATAGTACCAAACTCCCGCCTGGACTGTTAGTAGGGACTGCCCCAGGTCATTTGGTGTTTACCCTGCGAGCTTCTCTAGATATGGCCAAGATGCTATGCACTGAGTGGAACAAGTCGTTGTAAGTACAGCTTGCGGACTTGCATCCTTTTTTTGCCTCAGCACGCCAACATCAACAGCCATTCTTTGTTCCGGAGTCACCATGCATGGCCGTTATAAGACGTTGGATCTCTGTAGATCTCGTACAATCGTTGGCTGGAAGGGGAGTGGCCTCCCTGCCAATGTCTGGCGCGTCTGACCCTGACTACCTGACCCCGGCCAGTTTTGCTCGGAAGACAACTTAAAATCGGCTTTGTGAAGATGTTGAGGCGGCTCTGGCTTCCGTCTCTTGGCTCAAACTGTAAAGGCTTGAAAAGGAACTGAGACAAACTGCCCCAGACTTGCCATCGACGTTGCCCCGACCGAGGTAGGCATGCTTGCATCCAGTCCAGTCCGCACCGGCCATTTCGCACGGGGTTACGCCACTTGCCGCGGCATTCGAGACTGAAGAAAGACCATCTATGCTGACAGGAAAAGCATTTGATGTTTGCGTCCAGATTCGGATGAGCTACTGAGCAACCTCGCAACTCAGGTGCGGTATCTTTGTGATAAGATCATCACGGCTGGTTGGTTCGACGACGGCATGCTGGTGTTGGGAATCGCTCATGGAGTTGAAGACTAAAACAGGGAGGCACCAACACGAATCTTCCCTGCTGTAGGCTCGGTAAGGAAGGTAGGTAGGTAGATGAAGGATGTTGGAGTGCTAACAAGGAAGGTACCCCCGGATACCTCAACCGGGTCGTTGGCGCCTGTGATGCGATGCCGTGAGTCGTGATTGCGCAATGATCTAGTAGATCATGCCCTTTTGTTGCAAGCTCAAAGAACCATGCAGAACGAACATACCTTACCAACCGCCGCTTGGAGGGTGAAGAGCATCCGGTGTTATGGCGACGGACAACATAATGAGTGGGAACGGACGAGATAAGAAACGAAAGAAGCAGGAGGTCACGGTTCGGCTCACGGCAGGCGCACAGACCCTCTTCAAACAGCTGTGTAGGACGGGAGCAATGTCTTTAGCGGTGAAAATGTATCCTTTTTGCCAAGAACACCCCTCTACTTCCAGTACTTGGTGGCCTTCCAAAATTTCGCCAAGCGCGCGCAAAAACTAGCCAAACCCAGGTATATGTGTGGCCAAGAAGTATCTGTGGATAAAAATGACGCCAACCGATTGGGCAAAGGACGATCTTGGCAAAGGATACATTTTCACCGCTAAAGGGATTAGTGCTAAAATACGGGCAATTCTGTTAGTGCAGCAATGATCGTGCACAATTCTACAACGCCAACTCTTTTTTCTGAAAAAGAAAAAAAAAAATGTGAAAAATGCGAATGCGCTCTTCGTTGTCGTCAAAATGCCAGTTTCGATTTTGACGGGCGGTACCAAGAACCGACAGGGTTTTGGTGGTAGAAGGGGACTTTGGAAGCAGCCGCCTCACTTGGATGATGAAATAAAAATCCCAAGCTCTTAAGGATACTTCATCTACCTCTACTCAACATATCCTTTCTGAAATTTTGGTAGAATTTAGAAAAATGGTGGCTGTGGTTTTCGTTGTTGTGTCGTGCCCATTAACAGTTTGCTATGGTGCACTCTAGTATTTCTGATGTCCCGAGATAAAACTGTTCCAGATTTTTGCTACGTACCCCCAACTTGGCGAGTAACCGGGGGGTGGGGGGGAAGAAGACTCTTGGCGCCCCGAAACCCCAAGTACCTAACCCATGATACTATACCATTACGTACCTTAATTGTATCACTCTTTGGCAGCTTCGCAATGCCATACAGTCCAAAGAAAGCCGATTGCTCTCTCCATCTGTCTGCACTACCTACAGAATGCCTACCTCCGTCTATACACTTGCCCAGAGGTCGATAAACGAGATCACGAGAATACATTCGAAATTTCGAATGCTCGATACACCGCGCGTGCCATCATTCTCTAGCTGGTGACGGCTGAGTCACGCCGTCGAACCGTTGCCATCGCTGAGAACTATAATTCGCGTCTAGTGTAGCACCGACCAAACCTCGATGGCGGTCTCGTCACCTTCCGAATTGGGTCGTGCAACTTCATTCAGTTGGTCCGGATCCGGTAGGCCGGTCCGGGGCCGTCCCTTCCGCCGGCCTGTACCATCTCGTCTACATCACACTCCAGAATCTTAAATTGATTACGGAGAGTTTCCAGGTACGAAACCGCTGGGCTTCAACACGTTCTTGTCTGGACACTTGAAAATATTCTCCTGCCTGTTGTCTCTCACCTCCTCGATCTCGTCGTGTTATTCCCTCCCTCACCCACATCCTCACCACCTCTCCTCCGCAGAGCCGGATCATCTCACCTCACCTGACCTCACCTCATCCCCGGCCGCCGGCACAACCACCGCCATGAACCACTCCGCCCTCATCCCCTTCTTCTTCATCCCCCTTTTCTTCGCTCATCACAGCCTCCAATCCATCGGCCCCCCACCAAACCTCTCCTACGACCCCGCCACCGCCTCCGACTGCACAGACTGGTAGGACAACACAACCCCCTCCGAGTCCTGGATCGAGGGCTCCGGCTCCGGCGGCAGCGCCCCGCGGGGCTCCTGCGCTTCCCCTGCGCTGCCGTGCGCGACTTCTTCGACGAATGGAACCCGTCCCTCTCCCTCGACTGCGAGCCCTGGTATATATACGACTACGTGTCGTACTGCATCGTCGCCATCTTGCGGCTGAGCGCGACCAATCCTTTGTTTCTCATTCCGGTGTTCATCTCGTGCTTCGGGGAGGGCAGTCTCAAGATGAAGGCGATGACCGACTCGTCCTCAAAAAAGGAGGGGGGAGGAGGAGGAGGAGGAGATCCGGACTTGACGATGGAGTGCATCAAGACGTGCAAGAGAAAAGTGTATCTGTTTGCAGGCATGCAGAACGGGCATGAGTGCTGGTGTGGGCGTTACGCGGGGAAGAAGGACAAAGGATTCCCTGATACGAACCCGCTGAGGTGGGCGAGAGACAAGACCGAGTGTAATGTCCCTTGCTCTGGTGTTAAGAGCAAGTTCTGCGGTGGGAAGGACTTGCTTGCTAATATTTGATACAAACGATCATGAGCCGTACGGCTTTTTGTCCACTATGGTGGTGAACACTAGGGTGAGTACCAAGACTGCTATTGGCACCACGACCAGCACCCGGCACCGGCACCGGCATTGTTACTCGCACCGCAGGTTTTGAAGAAGCTCCCGGTGCTAGCGAGACTCGTGCGAGTTCCGTGTCTACGAGGAACATGGCCGTGGCGTGGAGTTCAGTTCTGGCGTTGTCAATAACACTGCTCGCGCAGGCCAGCTACCAAATAGGCCTTGCTGAAATCTGGACAAAGTATATATATGAGGAACACCGGGCGCTCAACAACGCCAATGCTAAGAAAGACAAGAGAAACACGCGCATATACATACATTGTCGCCATTATCAAAGATCCGAACAAAGTACCTAGGCTCTTGCTCGACACTTTCAGTCACACCTTATCCAACTACAACACCGCTAATACGCATCCAATTAAAAATTTCAACCGCCTCACGTCTCCTTGCTCTTATCATCCTTGTCCTTGCCAGCCTCGCTCTTGTCAGCGGGTGACTTCTTGCTGTCAGGGTTGACGTTCTTGTCACCATCCTTCTTGCTGTCCACGTCATGGTTGTTTTCCGACTTCTCCTTCATGTCGGAGCTGCCCTTGGTCTTTTGCTTGTTGACCTTTTCCTCCTGCTTCTTCTTGGCCTCCTCTTCCTTCTTCTTTCTCTCTTCCTCCTGCTTCTCCTTTTTGATTCTCTTCCTCTCCTCGGCCTCCTCCTTTTCCCAGTCGTGGTAAGGCTTGTCAGCTCCAGTCTTGTAGCTCACAAGATCTGTCAACTCTTCGGTACTAAGGCGAGCGTGGGTTTCGCCGATCTTGAGACGACCGAGAATGCTAATAAAGAGAGCGATACCGACGATGCCGGTCAGGACAAAACGGTAGGTGGCGTACCAGGCGGGCGCCCATCCCTTGACGGTCGCACGGGAATCGGCATAGTAGAGACCGGTGAAGGCGAGGAATTGCGAAGTCAGGGCCCACTGGATAGGCATTAAAGTGGTGGGCCAAGCAATGATGGGTGCCAACAGGCCCAGGCCGTAGCGGAAGCGGGTGCGGGCATGTGAAGGAGTCTTCTCAGCAAACTCTAGACCCCAGTGGATGGCACCGAGGAAGGAGATTATGACTGCACCATAGCCCACCTGGATGGGTTCAATGATATCAAGCAGGTCTCGGACTGTCTCATGTCTGAACAGAATGGTGTTGAGGAGGCCGGACTCGGAAGGGTACCTCTGGTTGAGGTTCCAGGATAGATAGACGGTTGAGAGAGAGGTAGCGAGGTAAGGAATGGTGCCGGCAAAACCGAGGGCGTATGCCTCTCGAGGAACGGTCTTCAGTGCCAGTGTGTCCTTGACAAGATCCTAGAGGAAGAAAAAGTCAGACTTGTCGAGCTGTTAAGATATTTGTCCTGTGGACCTACCAAGTCATCTTTGAGGCTTTCGCCTGTATCCTTTGCCTTGACTCCTGAGGGTGCAGGTTGGTCCTGCTCAAACAAAGGACGGACGGAGGAGTCCTCGGATATGTTTTCCGGGTCTGCCTTAAGCTTTTGCTGGGCCAGTTCCTTTTCAAACTGCGTATCGATCTGGTTGGGCTGAAGTGGAGGCTTGGATGAGAAGGCTGATCGCAGAACCAACGGCGAGCCGGTAGCCTTTGGTAGTTGCGCATTGCGGGATACGAGTGTCGCAACAGGGCTGTTGAAAGACTTTGTGTGTGTAGAGCGGATCAAGAGTGGCAGCCTTTGGGCAGTGCCCATGAGAGGGCGCGATGTTCGGAGCATCATGATTTCGTATGCTTGGTGTTTTCCAAGAAACAGTTCAGAAAACCGAGTCGAGAGGTAAAACAGCGATCACGACCATAAAGAGGTGGTGATAGGAGGAAGCCAGTTGGTATTATTCAAATCAAATTATTTGGTAGTAGAGGCCGAGCTGAAAGAACTTGTAGGGACACTGGACGGAGGAGACGAGAGGGAAGTGACGACGAGATCACGGATACTTACAGAAAATAAGCAAAAAAGAGGGGATGAAGCGTGGATGGGTGAGACTCAGGTGAAAGACCCGACGAAGGAAAACAAACCGGTTACAATGATGGTTCGGCAATCCATTGTGTCAGACTTCAAGTTGGATCTGCTCTTCTCAGTCAATGGGACACCAAACACCGGGAAATGCCCGGGAAATGCCCGGTGTTGGCTAGGGGTTGCTCCTTCATTCTTGATCTAAATGCTGTGTACAGCTGTCATTGCGTTGCCGATGAAGGGGTTGGCAAGAAGGACGGGCAGGGACGATGGGCAGGAAGTGCAGTCACTCATTCGGTTTGGTGTTTGGAGACAGGAACAATGACGTAATTGCCCAAGCTAAAGTTTCCAGCGAAACATTGAGAGGAGCTTGGACCACTTGCTCGTTTTGCCGTCCAAGCAGAGAGGCCTTCCGTTCCCCCACGCAGCCACCCGTCACCGCGAGCGGTTCGCAACAAGTTACCTACTCTTTGGATTTTGATGCCATCTCGAACAGACGCCCAAGTTTGATTGGATAAATTCCAGAGTACAGATGCTCTCAATGCAAAAAAAGAGATTGGAGGTGACATGAAATTTGGGTGCAGTGATTGAGGAGCGTGACCTGAAGCTTCCTTCCATTTTGGGCAGAAAAAGTTGGGGCCCCGCTCGAGATTTGTCGTTGACAAGCCCCGCTTATATGTGGAAGCCTGCCCAATAAGAATGAACAACTGGCAGGCACCCGATAGCTTCTAAGCCTCGAAGCCGTGCCTCACAGGGAAAGAAAGCACGTCTGCAGTTGCTGGCGCCCAACATCAGTCCAACAGTCCGCAGAACGCAAGTGCGGGAGGTGCTTTCAAGTCGGTTCTTTCCTTTCCGCTGAAGAATTCTTCCCCGCCAGTCTTACCGCCGTTCCAATTTCACTCCAGATTTGAGCGCTCTTTTCCAAGTTGGCGCCGGAGTCAGGTTTTGTTCCGGCCATTCACTTGATCATCGTCATCAGCACTAGCAGCAGTGGTATTTTCATTCTGTATTCTTTCTCCAGCATCATACCTATTTCCCCTCTCCACCTCAACATCAACAACCCGCATCAGGTCCGTTCAGCCCACTGCATTCTCGACTCGACATTTGTGAGTTTCGGCCCAAAGATACCTCTATGGTTCTCTCTGTTGTCGACCACAGTCTCGAAATTGGAGGCAGTTCTAGAGCTGACAGGTTGCTCCACTAAATAGACCAGACAGACCCAAGAAACACAACCCCGCTTTGCACGACCGAGAAGTTGCAAGACGTGGGTTCCCTTCGCTGCCATTCAGCTCTCCTCTACTCGATACACAGAACACAAAGTAACTTGACAACAGTCACTACTTACAGACACCACCATACGCACGCGCCAGTACCGACACGGCAATACATCGCGACCCGCTGCCGCTGCATGACGTCCATGTAAAGCGCACTTCTGGCATGATTTGCGCCAACTCTTCCCAACGACATTAGTTAGAAACAACATTTGAGTTGCGAAATACGAACGAGACGGCCGACGGCCCCAGATGAAGCCTCGATTCTGTCCTCGATAGACACCACCGATCCCATTTTCGATCGATATCCCGGCCCGGGTAACGGCACCCCACACGCGTCATGCTTGAAGGTCTCGTTGCCGGGTTGCTTAACCGCTTCCTGGGCATGTACGTCAAGAACTTCGACCCTACACAGCTCAAGGTTGGCATCTGGTCCGGTGACGTCAAGCTGCGTGACCTCGAACTACGCCGCGAAGCCCTCGATCAGCTCAAGCTGCCCATCAACGTCGTCGAGGGTCACCTCGGCGAACTCACCCTGACCATTCCCTGGTCCAATCTGCGCGGCGCACCCGTCAAGGTCTACATTCAGGATGTCTATCTGCTTGCATCACCCAAGGAGGAGGCCGAGTACAACGAGGAAGAAGAGGAACGCCGCAAGCAGCGCATCAAGATGGAGAAGCTGGACTCGGCCGAATTGCTCAAGGAGAGAAATCAGGAAGGCCTCAGTCCCGAGGAACAAAAGCGCAGCCAGAGCTTTGCCCAGAGCCTCGTCACCAAGATTGTCGACAACCTGCAGGTTACCGTCAAGAACATTCACGTCCGTTACGAAGATGCCATCTCGGCCCCGGGCCACCCTTTTGCCCTCGGTCTCACTCTCGAGGAGTTCAGCGCCGTCAGCACCGATGGAAAGTGGCAGCCTACCTTCATCCAGGACTCCACCAAGACCACCCACAAGCTAGCTACCTTGGGTGCCTTGGCCGTCTACTGGGATACCGACGCAAACCTTTTGGGTCCAGGGCGCGAGGCTATCACGCCAGGTCATCAGGCAAAGCCCCATGACGAGATCCTCGCCGCATTTAGATGTATGATCGCCAAGACAGATGGCGACCTCCCTGAGAATCATCAGTTCATATTGAAACCCGTCTCCGGCCAGGCCAAACTCGAGCTCGATAAAACAGGCGACTCCACCGTTCCAAAGTTCAAGGCAAACCTCCTCTTTGACGAAATCGGTGTCGTGTTGGACGATTATCAGTACCGAGATGCTCTTATGATGGTCGACCTGTTCCACTACTTCATTCGACACCAAGAATACAAAAAATACCAGCCAAAGGGCGTTCGACCCAAAGAAGATCCCCGTGCTTGGCTCCAATTTGCCGGCAATGCTGTCCTGAGTAAGATCCACGAGCGAAACAGGAGGTGGTCATGGGACTATTTCCGTGAGCGACGAGACGACCGCAAACGATATATCGAACTCTTCAAAAAACGCAAGCATGGCCAGCAGCTCTCGCCTGAGGAGAACGACGACTTGACCAAGCTTGAGTGGAAGCTTGATTACGAAGACCTGCGATTCTGGAGATCATTGGCGCGTAATCAGCTCAAGAGAGAAAATGCAGAAGCCCTCAGGAACCGTCCTCCTCCCCCGGCACAACCTCAACAACAAGGCTGGCTTGCTTGGGCTTTCGGTTCCAAGCCTAGTCAACAGCAACAGCAGGAAAAGCAACAGGAGGACGAGAACACCCAAATCACGGAAGAACAGCGCAAGGAGCTGTATGAAGTCATCGACTGGGACGAGAAGACGGCTCTCGCTGCCGAGGTCGATGTGCCAAGAGACACTGTCCAGATGCAGCTTGAAGCCTCACTCAGCACTGGCAGTTTTACTCTCAAGCAGAACCCGCACGGCGACTCCAGAGACCTCATCAGCTTTCATTTTGATGTCTTCAAGGCCAAGGGCCTCAAACGCCCCGACTCGTTCCTTGCTGACGTTAGCCTGGGTGGGCTGCGCGTCAACGATGGCACTACACCCAATAGCTTGTTCAAAGAGATTGTCCGTGTCAAGGATGCTCCTAATACCCAGATAGCGCATCGCATGTCCATTGCCGAGCTTGAACAGAACAGCGATGAAGCTTTCTTCCAGTTCCAGGTTGAACAAAATCCCTTGGATGGCCAGGGAGACATTGCAGTTACAGCTAAACTGAAGCCGCTCGAGATTGTCTGGAACCCCAATGTTGTCGTTGGCGTTGTTGGCTTTTTCCGTCCTCCCGAGAGACACATGGATTCCATCAACGCCCTCATGGAGACTGCTGGCGCCACGGTCGAGGGTTTGCGCGCGCAGACCAGGGCCGGCCTCGAGTTTGCCCTCGAGGAGCACAAGACGCTGAACGCAAAACTCGATCTTCAGGCTCCTCTCATCATTATTCCCGAGAGCATCACCAGCAAGACGTCTACCTGCCTCATTCTGGATGCTGGTCACATCAGCGTCAACAGTGAACTGGTGGACAAGGACACAATGAAGGAGATGCAATCGAAACAAAAACAGTCATTCACGGACGAGGATTGGAAGACGCTCGAGTCGCTCATGTATGACCGCTTCCTTGTCAAACTTTCCTCCACGCAGGTTTTGATCGGACCGTCCATTGAGGAGACCAAGAAGCAATTGGTCGACAAGGATGACAAGATGCTGCATATTGTCGACAAGATCACTGTCGATTTTGTAGTGGAGACATCAATCCTTCCCAAGGCCCCGAACCTGACAAAGCTCAAAGTTTCCGGTCGCCTGCCCGTGTTGCATGCTAGCGTATCCGATGCAAAGTACAAGAGTCTGATGCGTATCATTGACGTTGCTATACCGAAACTCGCTGGAGCTGACGCCCCTTCGCAACCCGCCGGTCAGCCTGGTCTGCGTCCTCGTTTGGAGAGCAACGCTTCAACGGCATCACACAGGCTGTTGGAGCATAGGCCATCGACCCAACTGCTACCCTTCAGTACCAGTCATCAGCAAGCCATCATTCTGGATGATGACGACCTTGACGAGGACGAAGACGCCTTTGAAGACGCCAAGGATGGTTCAGCAACTGATCAGCTGAAGCTTCAACAACGCAATTTCGAGTTCAAGTTCGCAGTGGATGAGTTGAAGGGATCGCTCTACCGTAGTGACCCAGATGGAAAGGCACCCGATCAGCTGCTTGTTGACTTGGTTGCTCAGCGCTTTGACCTCCAGTTCTACATTCGTCCCTTCGACATGTCTGCTGAGGTATCGCTCGGATCGGTCACTGTGGACGACTTCGTTGATAACCCGCCAGCTGAGTTCAAGGCTATCGTATCCTCTGGCGATGTTGAAGAAAGTGGAGAAATACAGGACCTTGTCCGCGTCAAATTCATCAAAGTCAGGAAAGACTCGCCCGAGTTTATGCCTGTGTACGATGGCGTTGAGACAAACTTGGATGTGGCAATTTCCACTATCAATCTTGTCGTAACACGCAAGACATTGCTCACACTTCTCGACTTCGTTCTCGTCACTTTCACCAACACTGCCAATTCGAATCCTCCGCCTCAAAACGCGATTACCGATGATGGCTCAGAGACCAACATCGAGGTTGAGCCTCCAGCCTCTGCGCAACAGACTACCGACGGTGCAATTCGGGTCAAGGTTGATCTTAAGAGTATCAGGCTGATTCTGAATAACGACGGTATCCGTCTAGCTACTCTGTCTTTCAACCATGCCGACGTTGGTGTGTTTATTCTCGGAAAGACCATGCGTGTTGCTGCAAGACTCGGTGATTTGAACCTTGTTGATGATGTCAATCTTGGTGTCTCCGCGGATTCAAGCATACGCCAGTTGGTAGCCATCCAGGGAGAAGAGCTTGCCGATTTCCGTTACGAGACCTTTGACTCTGGTCGCCCCGAATCCTATCCTGGATATGACTCCTCCATTTTTCTGCGGGCTGGGTCTGTCAAGATCAACTTCTTGGAGGAGCCTTTCCGCAAGATTGTCGAGTTCCTTGTCAAGTTCGGCAAGATGCAGGCTATCTACAACGCCGCTCGCCAAGCTGCTGCTAATCAAGCCAACCAGTTCCAGCAAAGTCCGAGCAAGGTCAAGTTTGATGTTGTCGTCAAAACTCCCATTGTCGTGTTCCCCAGAGATGTCCGCCCCGACCGGCCCAAGCGTGATCTTATCACGGCCTATCTTGGTGAGATCTACGCACAGAACAAGTTTGTACCGCTCGACGATTCGAAGACTGCCGATATCGCCATGAAGTTAACTACAGGAATTCGCAACATCAGACTCACTTCCAACTTTCATTACACTGACGGCCAGGAGGAAGAACTCGAACTCATCGACAAGGTTGACCTTGGCTTCCAAATCACCTATGCTGAACACAAGGAGGGTGTCAAGCGGCCAGATTTGGAGATCGAGGGCAACATGTCAGACTTCAATCTGCGGCTGACCCAGTATCAGCTCAACACGCTGCTTGAGATTTCGCGTTCGGTCCCTGCTGCCTTTGCCGGTGATTCGGAACAGAACAGGCTCGATGCCGAACGCGAAGTCGACGACAGGACCCTTAGTAGGGCCAGGACCATGTCGGGCTTTGACGATAACGGCGGCAACGAACAGCTCATTGACCTGGGCCCGGAGCTTGGCCCACAAGCAGAGACCTGGACGAAGTTGGACCTTATTTTCACCGTCAACACGATTGGTTTGGAGTTGATCAATGCTCCGGAAGACCAACCCGTCGGTAATCTCGATGCCGCGAGTCTCTCCAAATTCAGTCTCGATGCCAGCAGATTGAAGACTCGCATGGACTCCAACGGAAGTCTTGAGGCCGAGTTTGTCATCCAGTCTTTCACAATCTATGACACTCGCCAACGCGAGACCAACAAGTTCCGTCGCATCATGACAAGCGGTAACAAAGACGTCCAGCAGTTGATGGCCAGCGTCACCATGTCTGGAGGCAAAGAGAGGAACATTATTGCCATGGTTGCCATTGATAGCCCCCGCGTTATCTTCGCACTTGATTACCTTTTCGCCATTGGGCAATTCGTCACTGTTGGCCTGAAAGTACCGGAGCCTGAGGTACCAGAGAAGAGCCCGCTCGACACGCCTGATGATATGAGCGATGCAGACTCGATGGCAGTCTCATACAACGGTGGACGGTCTGATAGCATCGATCAGGTCCGTGAGCCCTCTGACCTCCCGACGGAGCCGCCGAAGCAAGAGTCTAAGGTGTCCATTGCCTATCGGGTTAATGTGGTTGACGCTCAGGTTATCCTGATTGCCAATCCGCTCAGCTCCAGTTCCGAGGCCATTGTCTTGGGAACCAAGCAAATTCTTCTGTCACAACAGCATGCATTGACCTTCCAAATCTCCGAGTGTGGAATGTTTCTGTGCCGCATGGATCGTTTCGATGATACACGCTTAAGGATCATCGATGACTTCTCAGTTCAGATGTCCATGGATACGTCAAAGCCGTCCACCACCAACATTCATGTGGATATTGAGCCGCTTATCCTCAGAGTGTCGCTTCGGGATATTTTGCTTGTCATGCAAATCGTGAGCAAGGCATCGGAGCTGTCGGGCAACGATCCTGCTGAGCCGAAGGGCACAGCGTCGGATCAGAAAGCGAAGCAGCTCAAATCTTCCGGCATGAAGCAACGAACCGCCAGTGGCAAGGGAACATCAACTGTCGCGAACAAGTCTAAGCGCACGGGCACCAAAACTGTGGGAACCGATTCTCGGTCCCGGAAAGAAGGCCAGCAACCACATGATATTACCCAGACGCCGCCAAGATATGAGCAGCTCACGGCAGCAATTGAAGGAATTCGGGTTGTCCTCATTGGAGATGTGCATGAACTTCCTATTCTCGATTTGAGCATTAAGTCCTTCTCGACTAGCGCAGAAAATTGGTCGTCAAACCTTAAGGCGGAGACAGCAATCGAGATGTACACCAACATCCACAACTTCGCCAAGTCGGCCTGGGAGCCGCTCATTGAACCTTGGAAAGTGGGCTTCGGAGTTGCCCGTGATCAACGCACTGGCTTGATGTCAGTCGACGTTTCTTCCAAGAAGACATTCGATGTGACCCTTACAACTGCCAGCATTGCACTGCTCTCCAAATCAATGGCGTTCCTCACTAAGGATCAGGACGTGCTAGGCAAGCCTCGTGGCGTTGAAGCGCCATATCGTATCCGCAACTACACCGGCTTCAACATCATCATGCAAGCCAAGACAGAGGACTCCGAAGACACCACACCCCTGCGTCTTGACGATGGCCAGGAGACTCCTTGGAGCTTTGAGAATTGGGAAAAGGTGCGAGAAAGTCTTTCCGGCGAGAGCACCAGCAATAGCAACGTGGCCATCCAGTTAGAAGGTAGCGGCTTCGATGCGGTCAAGAACATCCGATTTAATCGTGAGGGAGAATTCCTCTACGCCCTCAAGCCCAAGACCGACGAGGTATTGCACAAGCTCATGGTGGATGTAAAACTCGGCACAGACAACATCAAGTATGTCACTCTGCGCAGCCCGCTGTTGGTTGAGAACGACACGGACATACCAGTTGAGCTTGGCGTCTATGACGCTCAGGAAGGACACCTGCTCAAAATCGAAAAGATCGCCCCTGGCGAGAGCAGGCCGGCCCCCGTTGGCGCCGTCTACATGAAGAGCTTGCTCGTCCGCCCTGATCCAGGATTTGGATATGGTTGGAGCAATGACACACTCTGGTGGAGAGACCTGCTGAAGCGTCCGATTAAAACGTTGATGTGCAAGGCTGAGCATGGAGAGCCCTTCTACTTCCAGCTGGCAGCTCGGTATGACAAGGCTAATCCAACAACAAGGTAAGATTTTGCTTGATTCCACTCCTTTTTGGCTGCTGTACATACTAACATCTGCCAGGACCTACCCGTATATGCGCCTGAAGCTCTCCGCCCCCGTCACCATCGAAAATCTTTTGCCCTACGACTTCAAGTACAGAATCTATGACAAGAATACGAAGAAGGACTGGTCCAACTTCCTTCGCAAGGGCGGGATTAGCCCTGTGCACGTTGTCGAGTTGTCCCATCTGCTCCTCCTTAGTATCGATATGCAGGATACCGTCTTCAAGCCTAGCGAATTCGCGATCATCAACTCCGGTACCTCTGAGGACTTCCGCAAGGAGACACACCTTGTGTGCAAGGACGATTCTGGTCTGGCGCTTAATCTGAAGCTGCACTACTTCCGCATTCCCGATAGCGGTGGCGCCTTCAAGGTCACTGTCTACTGCCCTTACATCATCCTCAACAAGACGGGGCTCGATGTAGGCATTCGCTCCAAGGGCTTCATGCAGCATGCCAAGGCGGCGGCCGGCCAGCTCTTGGTTGATGTCGATGAAAGGCCACGCAAAGCCCAACCAATCATGTTCTCCTATGGTAGCGACGACCACAGAAACCGCGCATTGCTCAAGATTGCCGATTCCGACTGGAGCGGGCCGCAAAGTTTTGATGCTATTGGAAGTACCACCGAGGTTGTGCTCAACTCGCCCTCCCGCAATGCCGAGATCCATATTGGCGTCACAGTCGACTCGGGCCATGGCAAATACAAGATGGTGAAGACGGTCACCCTTGCACCGAGATATGTTATCCAGAATAGGCTCGGCGAAGACATCAATATCCGAGAGCCAAGTTCGTCGTCACTGCTTGAGCTCCAGACCGGCGCTCTTCGCGCGCTGCACTTCCTCCAGAGAGGTGCTATCAAGCAACTCTGTCTCTGCTACCCAGGTGTTGATAACCAGTGGACGGCTCCCTTCAACATATCAGATTTGGGCACCACGCATATCAAGATCGCCCGGGCCGGTCAACGGCAGAGGCTCATTAGGGTTGAGACACTCATGGAAGAATCGACCATCTTCCTGAACCTGACCATGGAAAAGAAGCACTGGCCTTTCTCGATGCGGAACGAGAGTGACACTGAGTTTACGTTCTACCAAGCCAATCCGAACATGGATGAGGATGGGATCGAAGACCATTCCGGCTGGCGTCCCGTGCGTTACCGTCTTCCGCCCCGGAGCATCATGCCCTACGCGTGGGACTTCCCGGCTGCCAAGAACAAGGAGGTTTGCATCAGCGCCAATGGCAAGGACCGCCATGTGAAGCTGGCAGAAATTGGCAACCTGATTCCGATGAAGTTCGTTGGCGCTAATGGCCAGACTAAGGTCATCGACATCAATGTCACTGCCGATGGACCCACACAGACCCTGATCCTGTCCAACTTCAAGCAGTCAAAGAGTCTGTACAAGCAGAAGTCCAATGCCGGCTCAACAGACCGTGGCATATTTGAAGCAAAGGAGTTGGATACAGGTGTCACCTTCCGCGCGCAGTTGAGGCTTTCGGGCATTGGCATTTCGTTGATCAACTCGCAACTGAAGGAACTGGCCTACATCACCTTCAGAGATGTGCAACTTCGGTACAGCGATTCACATCTGTACCAAACTATCAGCCTGGCTGTCAAGTGGATCCAAATCGACAACCAGCTGTACGGAGGCATCTTCCCCATGATCTTGTACCCTAGTGTCGTGCCGAAGCGCGCGCATGAGATCGATGCTCACCCGTCGCTGCATGCCATGGTAACCCGCGTCAAGGACGATTCATACGGTGTTGAGTACATCAAGTATGCCACGGTCCTCTTGCAAGAGATGACTGTAGAGCTTGATGAAGACTTCATCTATGCTGTGCTTGATTTCTCAAAGGTGCCGGGTGCATCATGGTCTTCGTCTGACGAAGAAGACAAGCTGTGCGACGACAACATTGATGTTCCGCAGCCGAAGCAGCTAGCGTCTGGTCGTGACATCTACTTTGAGGTGTTGAACATCCAGCCAATGCAGCTCGACTTGTCATTCGTGAGAACGGAGCGGGTGAACGTGGAAGACAAGACATCATCAAAGAACCCAGTCATGTTCTTCTTCAACGTCATGACGATGGCCATTGGCAACATCAACGATGCCCCTGTCCGCTTCAATGCCCTCATGCTCGAGAACATGCGCGTCTCTGTTCCGGTCCTGATCCAAAATATCTCGAATCACTACAGCCAAGAAGCTCTCTACCAGGTACACAATATCCTGGGAAGTGCCGATTTTCTGGGCAACCCGGTCGGTCTGTTCAACAACATCAGCTCTGGTTTCGCCGATATCTTTTACGAGCCATACCAGGGTCTCATCATGTCCGACAAGCCTGAAGACTTCGGCATTGGTCTAGCCCGCGGCGCCGGTTCCTTCGTCAAGAAGTCCGTTTTCGGCTTCAGTGACTCCTTTTCCAAGGTCACTGGTAGTTTCGCCAAGGGTCTCGCGGCTGCCACGATGGATAAGCAATTCCAGGACCGCCGCCGCATCACACGTGCTCGCAATCATCCCAAGCATGCCCTTTTTGGCGTCACTTCCGGCGCTAACAGTCTGTTTACCTCGGTTGCTTCAGGTGTTGGAGGCCTTGCCCGCAAGCCACTCGAGGGCGCAGAACAGGAAGGCGCTCTCGGCTTCTTCAAGGGCATCGGCAAGGGCATGGTTGGTCTCGCAACCAAACCGGCCATTGGTGTCCTAGACTTTGCTTCTAATGTTAGCGAAGGCGTGCGCAACACTACCACCGTCTTTGACGGATCCGAGCTCGACCGCGTCAGACTCCCGAGGTACATCCCCGCGGACGGTATCGTCAGACCGTACAGCCAGCGCGAGGCGCTAGGTCAGAGCTGGCTCAAGCAGATCGACAACGGCAAGTACTTTGATGAGCAGTACATTGCACATCTTGAGCTGCCAACGGAGGACATGGTCGTCATGGTTACGTTTGCTCGCATCTTGCTCATCAGAAGCAGGACGCTGCAGACGGAGTGGGACGTGCCCTTGAAGGATGTGCAGACCATTGCGAAGGAGAGAACGGGCTTGAGCTTGACGCTGCGAGGAGGAACCAATGGGCCCTTCATTCCTATCGGAATGGAAAGCGGCAGGACGTTTCTCTATCGGCAGGTGGCGATCGCTGTGGAGGAGTTCAATCGTCGGTTCCGTGGGTTGGAATAAGGGCGGGGAGAGAATGGGTTGATGAATGATGCGATGCGATGATGGCATGAGACAGGGACAGTCAGTGTTGAAAGGGAAGCTTCTTTTGGTGTTTTGCTTGGTTTTTTACGATGCTATGAAGAAAAGAAAATGAGGATATGAGCTGCGGTGGTTGTTTGGTTATTGGCCTTGCTTTGATGTTTCTTGGTTAGTCCAGGCCCGAAGAAAGAAGGTCAGGGTGTTGTTGATGATAAGCGATGCACGATTCCCCTAGAACCAGAATATATGTACGTCTTGAGATCGATATCATGAAGAAGGAATCCCTTACTGCTTCCTCTCTATTGGATAATATCCTCCTTTGCTGTTGTCGGCATGCTCTTTGCCACAAGCTTCCGAAGCGCCATGGTTGGCGACAAAGTACCTCTTACAGCTTTCTGTTAGTACAGTAACCGCTATCGCATGCTTGTATAACCCACTACGCAGTGGTGCACTAACAGAGTTACATTCACAATTCTAGAAAGAGACAAGTATCAAACAACAACTCCTCGCTCATCTCGTAACAAACAATTCGATTCGATGTCCATCCTGCCCAAGCATTCTAATGAAAACATCATTGAATCCTACTCATCTCAGTGCTTTCATCCGTTGAAGTCCAAGCCAGGCACCATCATCCGCAGTCCCATCCATCCCTTCACAGCCCTCTTTCTACGAAGACATTTTTCCCATGATCCCACCCCATCCGTCCTATCATCTCCATCCATCCATCACTTCACTTAAACCCACCTATCCACCTTTCCCTTTCCTTTTTTCCCTCCCAAAAGTTTAAACCTTCCCACCCGCAATCGTCCCACCACCAAGCCCATAACCCCCCACCCCTCTCTTCTGCGTCTCCTTCTCCGTAACCATCAGATAAACCAGCACCAAAGGCCAGGCACTTCCGCACAAGAACGCTCCCACCACACTGACCGGATTTATCCCCCTTTCGCCGTGCTCCCCGGACCACCTCTCCAAAAGCTTGACGGCGGCGAAAATCACGCCGATGCCGTAGGCCGAACAGGCCCAGGTTATACCCAGGATGGTGTCGGCGTTGCGGTCGTTGGGGGAGAGGACGACGCCCGAGGTGTCGGCGAAGGGTTCGGATAAAGAAAGGTTTTGACCCATTTTGTCGCTTTTTTTTTTTATGCTGCTGGTGAAGGTTGGGGTTGGAGACTTGATGTGGATGGACAAGAAGGTTGGTTGGGGTTTCACTGGCTTCCTTTTTGGTTGAATAGCCCGTGCGTGGTCTGATAATGAATGAGGTTGGTTGGTTGTATGGATATGTAGGTTGGTAGACGATGGACTCGGAGTTGAGGATTGTTTGAGATTTGATGGTTTAGCTGAGAGGTTGATCGTAACCAGAATAGAATGTACCGCGAGACAGGCAAAGTGAGTTGGGAGGGAGGAGAATAAGGCTTCAGATAGGTATGTATTCTCTCAGTCGTGTGTGTTGGTTGACAAGTCCTTGTTGGTTTCGGTATTTGATTCCGTTAATGGTCGTTAAAAGATGGCGGAAAGCGAGCGTCGATGAACTGAACTGAGGTGAATGACTGAACGGCTGGCTGGAAGTCGCTTTAGAGTGGATGTTGAAGAGGAAAGAAGAAAAAAAAGAGAAAAAACGGAAGTCAAGTCGAAAGTTTGTGTGTATTCGAACCAGCGAGTAGTAGAAGACAGACGACGACGACGACGAAGGTGATGATGAAAGCAAGTAATTAATTGCCCAGCAATGTTGAGAACAAGAACAAGAAGTGAAGAATGGAAGAATGAGGAAAAACAAAAACCAGATATCGTAAAACCAGACGGTTACACGAATGGAGGAGAAGAGTCGAAAGAAGCAGAGAAGAGTTCGTTCAGTCTTCATGAGAAAGCCATCGAAACCCGGAATGGACCAAACCAAACAGACCAGGCAGGGTAACTCGGATCCCGGAATGACAGTTCCTTCGTGAGCCCCTTCGCTTCTCTTTTCTCCCGAATACCTGAACGGAAAACCCAAATAGAAGCTTCTTCTCCCCATTACATATGTTACATCCAGTCCAGATCATATCCTCTCTTTACAAAGGGGGGTGTTTGTCTCATGGAGACCCGAAACAGCCCCCTTGACAAGTTCGTCGCAAAACCCCTGCGTTTAATTGGCTGACTTGTAGCCCTATCCGTCATCCGAAGCATCAAGCGTTGCAGACCACCTAGGAAGGCCATGTTCGGGCGTTTCAGCCGCCTGTAGTGCTGCAAGTGTAGGTCGTTTGGCGGCGCCTGGCGCCAGGGTAGACTGTCACGACTCGGCCGGGTTGTCCTCGGCCCCGGGGTTGATGTTGCGAAGGAATGGTTCGGTCGAAGATGGAGAGAACTTGCCCTTCGGTGGATGATATCGTCATTGTTGGTATAGGTGTACATCAACGAGTTCAAAGAATAAAGCCGCGATATCTGTAGGTGCATTTCTTATTTTCGTGATCTTACCCAAAATTCCCCCGTGCCTGGGGACTCCAAAAGCTGCCGCTGCACGTCCAAGATCCATCCAAAAAAAAGTCTAGGGTAAAGCCATTTGCCTTCCTGCTTTTTTCTTTTCAAATATCAACCATATACAGGATATCCAAAAACTATTGCCGTCAGGGCTTGTCTCCCACAACGGGTATATCAAGATCTACTGGTCCGTTCTCTCCTCTTCTAATCATGAACCTGTCTATTATCATTACTCCTTTCGACGCACGTTTCTTATGGTTTGGGTCGGAGGAACGGGTGTGCTTCGGTGTTGAAAACGTATTCGTCGAGGTTAATGATGTTGGGTGGAGAGAAGATCAAGTAGAAGTACTTGAGAGTCTCGGCCAGCCAGAAGCTCTGTAGCAGAATCATATTAGTCAATGTTCCCGCGTAAGTGTTCCCTGGAAAACTGCCACTTACCTCCATCGAGTCAGTTTTTGTAGTCGGGCCCTTGACCGTGACATCAGAAATAGCCGAGTAGGCCAGCTCAGTCTCCGTGGCATTCACGATGCTTTCAAACATCTGCCACGCCAGATCGCGCAAGTCTTCCTTGCCCGTCATGCGGTACAAGAGGAAGATGCTTTCAATAGCCTCCGGTCGCAAGATATACCTGCTGTCACGGGCGCTGGCAAATCCCTTCTTGAGGTTCTTGCTGCCCTCTTCCTTCCACTTCCCCTCGTCCCACGGGCAGGGGGCATCCCAGGAGCCAATGCAAGAAACCATGTTGAAGATCTCGGGCATGACGCCAGTAGGGAAAGCATCATACGCCCATCCACAGCCGCGGGCCAGGCGCTCGCCGATCTCGACGTGCTCGTTGATGTCGAACAGCTTGCCGCCGAGACCAAACATGCCACCCGTAAAGCAGGTCAAGTGCTGGCCCTCGGCTACGCGTTCGATCCCGTCGGGTTTGGCAAAGGCATCGCCGACAAACAAGATGTCGTGTTTCTTGGCTTCCTCGGTAGGCAGCATGGGCCGGAAAAGCATGTGTTTCGTGACGACGTCCATGGCGGCCCGGTGCATTTTCTCGTACTGCGGCGATAGACCGCCCAAGAGGGCATGCATCTTGGGCAGATACTCGTACAGAGAATCGGCGAGCGCGCCGAGGGTGAAGCCGCTCTCCCCGTCCACGCGCTGTTCGCGGAAGTTGATCAGCTTGGGCCACATGCCAGGCAACTTGGACTCGTTCTGGGTGCGCTCGAGAAACTCGGTGATGCGGGTGATGGCGTCAAAGTATCGTTGGTCGCCCGTCAGCTGGGTGAGGCGGGTGAACTCGAGCGACAAGGAGCAGGGAGAGGCCGAGGGGTCGTTGGTGCCAGCGACCTGCACGCCGCGCTTCGCATCCTCAAAGTTGAGCCAGAAGCCGGGCATGCGGTTCGGGGTGTCGAAGCCCATGTAGAGCATATTTCCCAGCTCCGTCGCCTTGTCCAACAAGGCCTGCTCGCCGCTGAGATCGTAGGCGCTGAGGAGGCCGCCGAGGTGGCGGATCGTGGTCTCGAACATGTTCGCAGAGGTTTCGGTGGTGTTTTGCCAGTCCAGCTGGGCAGCGGCGTTGGCGGCGAGGTAGAAGTCGTCCCACAGCTCCATGATCCATAGTGTATCGAGCGCATCAACGAGCGTGGCTCCCCAGCCGCCAAAGGTGGTCTTGCCCTTGCCGCTCACGGGGGCGAGCTCGTCGCGAAGCCATGCGTGCTCCTTGTAGCTATTCCAGCTGCGTTGGAAGACGGCGCGAACCGCCTTTTGTCGGTTTAGGGTGACGGGATCGTGGACGTATCGGGAGAAGTCGTGCTGGACGGGCTTCTGCGGCTTGGGGGTGCCGGTCGGTAGCTTGTGCTTCAGCCCGACGGGAAAGTGTTGGTCGACCTTTGTCCAGTCGAAGCTGCTCGGCTTGAAGGTGACCTTGCGCCTGCTCCTTGGTGGCGGTTTTAGTACCGGTTGGGCTATCGGACGGCTTCCATCTGGTCGTGGCGCTGTGTTGAGGAGAGGTTCGGGGGAATCGAACGGGTGGACGAGGAAGAGGACGAGGAGGAAACAGGCGACGCCGGCGACGAGGCGCAAATGTCGTGAACTGGCCATTTTTCTGCGAAAGAGGCGGAGTCTGGAAAAGAAGGAGAAGGAGTCGGTCGAGGAATTCATGTTCCCTCGATGCGTATAAGTGATGGGAGGGGCAGTTGGACCATGCTAGCAACGCCAATGATAGTTAGGTACACAAAGATGGAAGAGTGCTTCAGTTGTGATCAATCATGACACGACTTGGTGTAGGTGGCTTCCATGGAAGGAATCCTTTGGGCGTTTGCCCACTGAGACGGACCAGATCATCATTGGCGGGTCGCTACAGTGGCAGAGCAATGTCAGTCCCTTCCCTTTCAGTGCACCAGAGGCTGTCGCCTTGGAAGCAAAACAGGGCGCGCTTGACGCTGTGCCTCTTGGAAATACAGGGAGGTTTCATAGTCGGCAGATCTCCAAGGGTCTTGCTGGTACAACGACCTCCGCTCCGTTGGCGTGCATTCAGGGGAAAGCGGGGAGTGGGGGATGGAGCAGCATTCGTAACATTGTCCAATCAGATTCTCAAGGCTCCCGCGCGTTAATCTTACCATGTGCATAAGGATTATACACACAGTGAAGGATGCATACAGGTAAGTGCGCCCAGTGCGCCAGTTTTAACAACAATCTTCCACTTTTCAACATCGTTCTTCGGCATCATCACTCTACCATGTGTCTCGTCCACGGTATATCAACATGCGTCTTTGCAAGTCAACCGCTGCCCTGGGTCCAGTACAACATGGAAAGCAAATTCAAGATGATCACAACTCGAACGATACAGCTGTCAAAAGTACCTACGGGCTCCATCATGAGCAACAGATAGCTAGCTGCCCAGCAGGTCTAGCGTCCAAATACACCAAGTACCAGCCACCACCTCTCCATGATTGGGAGAGGACAGGGGGACGAGGACCACTCCTCCGAACTCCTCGGCCCAGGAAGTAAGCGCTAAGCGAAGGATTCGATGTATGGTATGATTGGGTAGCATGATCGTCGCCAACGCCATGGTCCTGAATTCGAACAAACTTTGATACTGCCTTATGAGCCGGCCGCGTCCTACCTGTGCACCGCATCTTGTCGTCTCCCTCGTTCTTCTTTTTGCTCGGTTTGGATAGTACTCCTTCATTCATGTCCCCTAGACCTCATGTTGTTGTTGACAGAGCAATGCCGTTCATGACCTCAAGCCTCGTGCTTGCCCTCGGGGCTGCAAGTGTCCTGGCGGCCGACTGTCCTTCGCCTCTGTCTTTTCCCATCACTACCAAGCAGATCGATCCCAATGTCCCCGATTCATTCATGAGAGGCATTGCCGTGACAATCGGCACTCCTGAACAGACAATATTAGTGAATGCGTGGCCGTAAGTTTATCTCAACAAACCAGATAGACCGGGCTGCAGGCTGACATGTTGGCTCCCAAGGGATCTCAATAACACATACATCTACGATCAGCAGATGCTCTGCGACCCGAGTATCATATTTAACGATGAGATCTGCTTTGTGCGAAGGGGAGGCATCTACCACTACGAGGACTCAAAATCCTTCTCAAAGTACAATGATCTCGCCTCAGCCGGCGGGGCGACCAACGAGATCACAACCACAGGCACCGAGCTCGGCGTCAAGAAGCTCCTTTCATCATCGCTGGCTGGCGTCGAGAAACTTTCGGTTGGCGGATCAAACACCTCCTCCGTTACTATGCCGATCGGCATCCCCCGCCTGAGATGGGACGGTGGCTACACCATCCTCCATGCACTAGGACTGGGAGCTAACTCGACCTACCTCAACGCCCTGAGCCAGAGCAACAAGATCCCGTCAAGGGTATGGTCTTATTTCTGGGGTCGCCAATGGGGCAGTGGCTCACCCCTGGATGGTTCTATTGTGTTTGGTGGCTACGACCAGGAGAAAACCATTGGCAACAATTACACGCAGCCGCTCGACTATAGCGAGTCGACGGGGTGTTGGACGGGCATGAAGGTCACCGTGTCCGATCTGGTACTCAACTATCGGAATGGAGATGACGAGAGCATCATGCCGCGGAACTCGGCTCTTCCGGTTTGCATTGTACCGCAAAGACATTTGCTTTTGGAGGCTCCCGGCTATGTCGTTGACAACTTTGAACAGGCCACCGGGATGGTCGCCGCGGGCAGTTCGTTCGGGTTCTACTGGGGTGCACAGGTTTACAACAACACAGCTACACCGTGAGTATCACGTAACCGATGTCATTTTTGTAAATTACGACAACTAACACAGATATCCCAGATACTACGACGGCGACCTCACCATAGCCCTCTCAAACGGCCTGAGTGTCCGGATTCCCAACAGCCAACTTATCGTGCCACCCGAGGAGATTGCTCGCAATGGCTCATTCGTCACCGAACCCACCCAAATGGCACTGCCCATTAACCGTCTGGGCACTCAACCCGCAACCCTCGGCCGCTTTTTCTTTACCTCGGCTTATCTCATGGTCGATCACGAGGCCGACACCTTTACCTTGTGGCAAGCCAACCCTACAGCCAAGAGCAACTTGGTCGCCATCAGCCACGCCAAGGACTCATGCGCCAGCGAACCTACAGATGGTGATGCTGCAAATGGTACATCCGGTGCGGGTGGATCTGGTTCTGGTTCCGGGGATACCAACGCCCCGGGCTCCGAGGCGGGCGAACCAACTGCCAAGACCCCCACCGGCGCTATCGCCGGAGGGGTAGTCGGCGGTGTCAGTGCCCTTGCCTTGATCGGTGCCGTGGCCTTCTTCCTCGTGCGACGACGGAAAAGAGCGGCAAACAACACCCAGTCCGGCCAGGGCAGCACCGGAGACATGTCAGACAGAGATGCAAGTGGCTTTCCTCTAGCTCAAGGAGTCGGGGAGCTCGAAAGTCACTCCCAACCCCAACCGGCTGTTGGGGAGTTACCCTCTTCCGGGAGCTATAAGTATGCCGCGGCGGTAGGGGTGCAACAATACGATCCCCACGTGACACAACAGCCGATTCATTACGGAGAATACTACAACAACAAGCCTGCTGAGGTGCAGGGGCAGGGGCAGGGGCAGGGTTGGGTTTATGAGCTCGATAATAACACTCGACCTGTGGCACCTGTGGAGCTTTCGGGTGGTACTCCGAGGTCTTCTTAGAGCGTGGAGATTTGAAGTTGAGGAAGGGCTAATGACCCGTACTTGGCATTGACGAAGGGATGAGCAACATTCAGCAATGCATAATATTCTTACATGTACACATTCTATTTGGCGAAGATACCCATCAGCATGCGATTTTGGTTTACATATTTTCCCAAAATTGGCATCTTCATCAGCTCAACCTTCCACATCTACTTGGTTATTTGCATAGACACACGGAACGGGCCATTTCCCACACCTCTCATACCATCCATCAAACATTCAGCCAAACCACTTACAATGGACTCATCTAGTGGTGCTCTGTTCTATTCTCATCGCTGACCTACATTCAAAGTTCAGCGGCTAACCAAACCAATGACAGTCCCTCAGTCGGTGGCAGTACCAACGGGTAACCCTCTGTCACGCATTTCCACCGACCCTCCACAGCCAATCGAATCCCCCTTTCTCAGGTCAGGTACCCTCCGGCACTTCGGATGTCAGCCGTTCCAGCTTTTACACAGTAACATCAGCTGTGGCCTCGCAATCGTGCATTTGAGGATCTGGTTTTATTCTCGGACGTGGAGATCTTATTTTGGATTTCTGTTCTAGAAGATGGACGTTCGTAGTCTGAAACTCTAGAGGCAGGTACTTGACATTCAGCTCGTAACAGGTAAGCATGGGAAGGAGGATGCCACTTGCTGGTATTCATCGGGACAACTCTCAAACCTGCTGTGCCATGTATCACGGAGCCCTACGACTCTTACCCACATGACGTTGGACCAGTCTGGCACAACCCTACGCCTTTCCACTCCGCCCATCCACTTCCCACTTTGTACCTCGGAGCTCAGCTATATCACCAGAACTATAGGCTCACCCATATATCCTTCCACTCTCGGCCACCTGCACTGTTCTTTGAAAATCTCACAGTGTCTGTCCCCTCTTCATCCACCCATCCATCATCATTCCACCCCTCATCCAAAAGTCCACAACAACAACGACACCTACCAACAACAATAACAATAACAGCAACAACAAAGATGTCACGACCACCACGCACCCTCACAAACACGGACCTGGCCTTCCTCCTCTGCACATTAGCCGCAACTTCCCAATTCCCAAAGGCCAGTCTTTCTTTTGAAACAGACTACGGGCTTATTCTTTCGCTTGAGCCTGATGGTTCTATCAACATCAGCCTCCGAAAACCAACTGAGCCCGAGAAGCAGTGTAGCAATCCATTCGACACGGCTACGCCCATCAAGTCCCAGCAATTATTTGTTTTCTCGCCGTCCAATTCCGGAATTGGCTTGAACAATGGAAGTATTGATGGAGTGCTGCGAAGCCCGCTAGGCTTGGGGACGGGGACGGGGACGGGGATGGGTGGAGCGAGTATTACGCCTCCTAGGAGCACACCTTCTGCCAGGTCAGCGGTGTCGACGCCAACAAGATTGGGAGGAACATCAAGTCGTGCCCAAACCCACAGACAGCGGAACAAGATAACAAGCAATACGAACTCGCCAAAGATCCAATACTACATCCGCCCAGGCATAGACGCCATCAATTCCTCGCACATGTATTACACTGCTGCTTCCCCTGAACCACACCCTCAATCTCAACCTCAACCACGACCACAACCACAACCACAACCGAAAATCCGCCTCCACCGCGTCAAACTCTCCCACCTGCAGTCCCTCTACCACCACCACCCTTCAACTTCAGCATCCAAGTCGTCAAATTCCTGGTTCGACTCCTACCTCGACTGGATCGACCGGTTAGAAGATGCGCTTACCCAACAGCGACAACGACAAGATGAGCAGCCGACTCCATGCACAGCAATATCTCTGTCCCCCATACGCAGGCCGCAGGCAAAGGAAGAGAAAGGGCCCTTCACAGACTCGGGCGAGGAATCCCTCTGGCTCGTCGAGGGCTTGTTACTTGCAAGCTGGTTATCGTTGCAAGAGGGTGTCGACGGGGTTGAGTATCTGCCGCTAGCTGAAAGTGAGGTGTATCGCTTGGAGCCGGCGGGGATGGATGGGATGGAGGATGAGGCGGTAGTAATAGGGAACATGGAGAGGAAGGGAAGTGTGAATAATGCGGGGGTGATGATGGGGAGGTTGTTGGAGGTTATTCGAGCTGGAACTGGAGAGTAAGGTAGGCAGTAGGTAAGGTAGGTAATAAATGTTGAAAGGTGCTCTGCTGGTGCTGCAGTCGTGCTGATCTTTGGGGAGATGGAAGGAAGGAAGGAAGGAAGGATGGATGGAGGTCCACACCTCAGCCCGGCTTGCAGCTGAGTGATCTTCACAATGCGGTGAACTGCGATTGCCATACAACACCGACCAGAGTTCACCTGAGGTTAAGGTCGTTCGTACCTTGTTTTGTGACTGTTGTTGATCGGTGATATAGGTATTTTATCCGTAACCCCCTAGATATAAGGTACAGGTAACGGTTGGGAAAAAAAAAAAAAAAAAAAAAAAAAAAAAAAAAAAAAAAAAAAAAAAAAAAAAAAAAAGGTACCAGTCAGGTATTAACATTGCCAAAAAAACATTGACTGAAAAAAGAAAGCCCCGAAACAAAGCATGATCGCCAAGACAAAAAAAAGTATGTTTTCCCGGCTCATTCCATCGTCGCGAAGTCCATGGGAAATTGTCCGATAGGAGAGTTGAACTCCTGGCCTTCGTAGCGCACATCATTGCGTGCCTACAACGCTCTCCCACCTGAGCTAATCCTACATTTTCTTCGTTATTACTAAGTCATTAGTTTTCGCATTCTGTAGGTAGATACCTGTAGGTAAGTACCGCTAAGAAAAATAAGCAAAAGTCTAGTGGCCGTCTTGGGCAAGGAGCGGCCCGCAGCGCGACATATTACTGGCGCGGGGAGGACAGTCGGCCAAGGGGTGGGCAGGTAGGCCGGCCCGCACCGGGAAGCCGAGAATGAGCGGTACAAATTTCCTCCGAAGGGAATGTGTACGTGATGTTAGATGATGCTGCCTGGTGAGAGTATGGTCCTGCGACGCCCGTGCCTCCTTGTTCTTGTTCTCCACCAAGCGCCAGTCCAAAAGCTGCGCAAGGCGCACCATGGCAGTGCCACTTAAGCATGAAGGACACCGAACTCTACGTCTCCCAGCGCCCCTTGCGGCTTTTGCCTCCCATTCCACGACCATCCACCACTCAACGTTGCCATGGACAGCGAGGAAAGACTTGGCCCTACACTCATCCCTCCACTCATCCCTCGTCTCCTCCTGCCTCCCAAGTTTCCGACAAGATGCAAATTAGAATCCGCACCAGCATTTTCTTGTCCTTGGTTTTCACCACGCGAAGTGGCGTCCCGTCTCGGGGCTTGTGCTCTTGGTCTTTGACGCGTGCCAGCCGTGGTTCCTTGCACCGTTGATTTGCCATGGCCCCCTCTTTCAAATCCTGTTGACCACGTGTTTCTCCACCATGACGTGCTCTTCATCTGGTAGACGTCCTCATCCGATGGGCTTGGGTCAAGGTTGAATTCGAGGCCGTTGTCGAGACCATGGGCACGCCGGTAGTACCGGTTGAAGATGAACCACAAGGCCGCGCAAAGACCGCCAGTCGCCAAGATAGAAAGGCCTATTTCGGACAGTCAGTCTCTAATGTTGTGGTTGATAGTCGAAAACTAGACCTGAGATCCAAAAGCCACGATAATGATCGCAAGCTGTACTTACCAAAAACTTCGGCGAGCGGTGAGCGGTTCCATAGTTCTGGAAGTCCATTGATGCTCAAGGCTAATAGTCCAACAACAAAGGACAGGGGGGCCTTTTGTTTGTGTTAGTCGGTTCTTTTTGGACCATTTAAAGCATGAACTGCGATGGGGTGAGACTTACAAACAAAACGGTCACTGCAGTGAAGACGAAAAGCATTGTCGACTGCTCACCCATTGATAGAGCATCCTCGAGAGTTGCTTCTCGTTGACGCAAGTTCAGCAACGTGGTCACCTGTAATGTCCGGCATGCTTAGCTTTTGCTCAATTCCAGTGATCCGGATCAAAACGTACCATTGACCGAACACGTCCGGCTTCAGACTCGAGCATATCAAACCGTGCCAGGGTCTCTCCCTCGTGTGGTTTGGCGATCTTGTTAGAGTTCTTGCCTCCAATCTCACTTTGGAAGCGATCAAGGACTTTGACCTGGTTTGACAAGACTCGTTTGATCATCCCAATTTCACCAATGGTGTCATCGATGTCAATGAGGATGGCCGTTTCTTTCTGTGTGTCTTGGTAGAACTTGTTTGGGTCCTTGCTGATAGAACCCATTCCCCTCTTTAGCTTATCGAATCGTTGTGTAACCTGGAAGTACTGTGTTGTGATTACATAGCAAGTCAGAATCATGGCTCACTACGTGCATGGAGATGGCAGGGAGTAAAGAAGAAGATGCATAACAAGAAGCAAACTCACGAGCTGAGCGATCGAGGCGGAAAAGGCCTCTGTGTATGGAAGCACCACCCTCCTGAGTGGTCCACATTCGGGATCGTTGAAGATAGCATCCGGGTTGATACACGGAACAAGCGCCTTTGCCTCAAACGACATGCAGGCCTTGAGAATAGCCTTCGATACAAGATCTATGTCCAGGTCCATGCCGCCATTCTCGGTACTTTTGTGAATGTGCCGGTCGTCACTGATGCTCTCCAGAATATGCAGATACAGCTGTTGTTCGTTGCCCTTGTCCCATCTTTCCGGATATAGAGTGACTATCGTGTCTTAAGATACCATGCCCATGGTTAGTGAAGGCACAAAACATGAATGTCAGCTCAGATGAATCTTACCTGCGTCGATCTTGAAAAGCCAGAAATACGGAACAGTCAAGAAGTCATCCGACTCATGTAAGGAGATAGGTTCAGGCATGATCACAGGTCCTGCATCACTAATGCTCGCGCTGCCTTTGTCCCCGACGCCCGCAAGTTCCCTCACAAGGGTACCAGGCGTACCAGGGGTCACAGGCATTGGGGTTGCTGGGCCTGCCCGGTTTTCGGTTTGACCGGAAGACTTGAGGGGTGTGAGAGCAGCGCCTGCTCCGGGTAACCTGACCGTATTCCCAACTTGCGCCAACTTCTGCTGGTTGCTCGACTCGTTGAGCAGAGCCTCAAAAGCCTTCATCGCTTCATCCGGTGACATGCTTGTTTCTGTATCTGAACGTTGAATGGAAAATCGGCGTTGCGCCTGCGACGTTGTTGAAGCACCAGTGTATGTCCTTCGCGGACTATTTGGAGGTCGCTGGGCTTCAAAAGATGTCTGTCCCACCGGCTGCGGCCCTTGTACCCTGGGAATATGGCTAGCTGTGTCGTCCTGTACCGGAGCTCTGACATTATCCGGTGATCCTGCTTCGGTGTTCGTTGGTTCCTGGTGCTGGTCGATTTGAGGTGCAGACTCAGTCTCTTCATAGTGTGTATGGGAAGATGTCATTTGTTCAGTGTCCGACGAGCCGTGCCCAGTTGGATATCCCATTTCCCTGAGCACCCGCGAACATCTGGCCTTCATGTATCTAATGTATCGCACCATGACCTGGTCGTTGTTGAGAAAGTCCAGCTTTTCGTTGTCCAAATCGGCGTGATATGATTGATCTAGGCCGCGAGGTAGCGGTTGGTCCATAAAACTGACTGCCTTAAGCATATGACTAAAGTGATCCTTGGCTCGTTTATCGAGGTGCAACTTGATTTCGTGTAGGGGCCTGGAATTCTTTGTAGCTTGTTCCTGAGCTACACGTGCCATTGAAACATAATCTTTCTTATCAACGTCGACCACAGGAAGCTACGATAGCAGTATAATCAGCAGCTGTGCACGTAAAGATACATATGGGATAGAAGACTTACTACCATGGCGTATATGCTATCTGATATACACTCTTTGTCGCCAGGATCGGCTTGATGATCGTGCTTCAAACTCTTGAACTTCGCAGCGTCAGCTGCCCGAATATGAGGCCTTCTGCACAAGGATGAACAGGGACATATATACCTTGAAGTGCACCTTTCCCTCTGGCCCTGTCACGTCAACTTGTCTAAACATGTCGCTGACAAGCTTTTCCATCTTCTGATATGCTCTTAGGTCCCGTCCTGAAGCAGCGTATATCCTCTTTGTGAGGTCAAGAACTAGGTCTCTGCTGGCAATTGGGAGATGTATCCATTTTCTTTTGGCCTCTGTTCTTTGCTTGAGGATGTTGAACCGTGTAATATCCCCATTGCGCTCTTGATCATACACCAAATCCCAGACAGGAAGAACTTGCCACCTTGTGGAAATGTCGGGCACCCAGAGGCTGCCTTGGAAGTAATGGCATACCTCCTTTCGAGGGCCTTCAGGCGGTATCGGCCCTGTATTCCACGCAAACCTGTCTTTCCACTGGTTGACGGCGGCATCGCCACTGTGAACGATTGGGGGGTTGTCAAAGTTCCTTTTGATTTCACCCGATGCGTAGAACGATGGCAAGTGGCCGTTTCCATCGACAAGTTGGGCATTTGCGCCCCTCTCCAAGAGGTAAAAAACGCAGTTGGGGTGATGATTGAGAGTTGCAAGGTGGAGAGCAGTATAGCCCTGGATGTCTGTGGCATCGAGGTTCAGACCTTTCTGATCAAGGAGAAAGAGCAGGATTTCGTCTCGGCCCAGCTCGGCAGCGGCATGAAGAGGAGTTCGCCCTCTATTGTCCTTGGGATTAAGCGCTGCATGATTCTGATATAGTTCAATGGCCTTGATCGAGTTGTTTTGCTTGATGGCTTGGTAAATATCCGTTCCAGCCTGAAGACGCTGTTTCCTCTCCTCCTCCACCTTTTCGAGGAAGCTGGTAAAAGACAGGGTCCGTGCCGGGGATGGCGGGTTCTTGTCGTCTTCGGAACGTCTAGGAGTTTGTGGCTGTTGACGTCTCCCTCCGGATCGGAAGAACTCTTTGAGCCGCTTCAGCTTCTGTGAAGCCTCTTGCTTCCGTTGAGGTCCCATCTTGCGTGCCGGGCGGATGCGAAATCCGGTATGTCGTGATGTTGAAAGCTGAAGGTGCCGCACACCAAACTGGGTGCGTTCTGAGGGACCTGACGGAAGAGAAGGTGGACGTCGTTGGGCAAATGATGAAGAACTGGGGCAGATGGAATGCTTGTGTCCAATGAGTGGGCACTCTCTTCGCCATGCATTAGCCCCTCAGGCTGGGTCGAAATCTTCATGGCTTTGTCGATGGAGATAGGTGGAGCAGCCAACAACAAACGCCTATACCGCCGATAGGTAAGGTGGTACAATCGTGTACCAGTGAGCTTCTGCCCCCAGTCACAGTAGCCCCCCTAGTTCCTGACATGGCTGAGCTGGATGGAAATGGGGCCTAGAAGGACCCGGTTGTCGTGTGTTGACTGCCAGCTCATTGATGGAACTGCCGAATACGACAGATTCTGCTTCAGCCCAACCCGAGAAAGTGACCGAGTTCCCTTGGCGAGGAGGATGGCGCTGATGGAGAAAGGGTCCTGGATAAGGTGTGCTGAATGAAGGGAACAGCCGTGTCGTGAACCTCACTTGCGACAGCTTCCCTTGGCGACTCGCGCAGTTGCGGGGAAGGGCCTGGACTTTGCTTCTCGAGGATCATTGTGTGGCGCGTACGAATCATGATTTATTGTACATATATCTTGTGGCCGGTGTTGTCGAGGAGAGTTGCCGGACAAGACTCCGCCCGTGCCCGTGGGGCGTCCCACTCGGAGGTTGCTGTAGTAGGCGGCAGGGAGGCCTGTTACTTATCTAACACCACAAGCTGTGATTAGCAGCAAATTCGGATAAGAACATAGCGCAAGCTCTCCCTACCTTGACGCGACCACACACCCTGACAATCGACGCTCAACATCCACGTTTCTTCCCCAAGTTCGTAAAGCCTAACGGTATCGAATCCCACCAAATGTGTACCAGTCATACCGAAAACTCGAAGAGCAGTATGGTCGGGCCCGTATTCACGAATATGCTCTGCAGATGCAAGGGCACGAGCAACGTCGAGATCCGACGGTGGTGGACTGTCTGACGCGCTGGTGACGTCGAGGTGGCGGAGGAGTCAAGATGCAGATTCAAATGATTCCGAGAACACTCAGAAACGCGTTTCGAATACGGCGCAAAATTTGAACACCACCTATGGCGACCGAAAGGGAGAAGCCGACCATGTCCCGTTCCACCCCGTGGGAGGTGAGAGTGCAGGACCATCCTGGCTGCAGCGTGGACGAAGTGAACCGCGAGCCGGACTGGGAGGCCAACCATTCGCACCGGATTGGCTTCGTCAACCGAGATGACCGGCGTCCGGGCCTTACGCACCCGCGCGAAGAGTATGCCGAGGAGATCGAGGAGGCCCGGAAGCAGCTGGAGGAAATGAGGAGCAAGGTCGACATGGGCGAGTTGGTCAACTTTCGCGACCTCATCCAGTCCCAGCGAGACTTCCACATCAAGTATCCCCAGGAGAGGCCGCTGGGCTGGCGATATGTGCTGAACACGACCGAGGACTGGGTCAAGAACAAACAACAGTGGCCTGCCAATTTGCAGCAACGCCAGAGACAGGAGCAGGAGGATGCCAAGACCGAGAAGCACAGGCAGGAGACAGGCGGAGGAAAGAGCCCCCAGGCAGGCCAGGCGGTTTTGCGGGAAAGCATGGCCGAGTTTGAGTGGAGGGCCGATAACAAGGAAAAATATCAGGAAGCACGTCATGTCGATAAGGAGCGTGGGCATGAAGACGGGAAGGAGCAAACGGGCAGCGCCAATGTCCCGGTCCACTTGACCTCGCAGGAACTCTCCCTCCTCCACTGTCTCGAGCACGAGAAAGACGTCGTTTCCCAATTCAAACAGAACGATGGCAAGGGCAAATCTTCCCAGACCCACAACCGCTCGTCCATCGCCATCGACGAGCAAGACCAGTACACCCCCGACAATTGGCTCCCACGATGTCCCGACCTAATCCGCATCGGCGGCAAACACCCCATGAACGCCGAGCCTCCCCTCTCACGTCTGTTTGATGGCGGCCTGATCACCCCCAACGAGCTGCACTACGTGCGCAACCACGGCCCCGTTCCGCGCTTGATGTGGGAGTTCCACAAACTCGACATCGAATATGGCGGCAGAAAGCTCTCGCTGAGCATGAACGAGCTCAAGAGCCGCTACCGCGAGTCCGTCATCAACATCCCCATCACCATGGCCTGCACTGGCAACAGACGCAAGGAGCTGAACCTGATCCGCAAGAGCAAGGGCCTCAATAACGGCGCTGCCACAGTGGGCACGGCGTACTGGAAAGGGCCCCTCCTCCGCGATGTCTTGATATCTGCCGGGGTGCCCAAGAACCTCGAGACAAAAGGCATGAGGCACTGGGTCAACTTTGCTGGTGCAGACATGCCGAGTGAGGGCCCCTACGAGACCTCAATCCCGTTCGACTACATTATGGACCCCGCCAACGACGTGATTCTTGCCATGGAAATGAACAATCTTCCTCTTCCTGCCGACTACGGATACCCCGTTCGTGTCATGATCCCGGGCTACATCGGTGGCCGATGTGTCAAGTGGCTTCATCGAGTATGGATCACCTCCGAGGAAAACAAGAGCTATTACCACACTTGGGATAACAGGCTGATGCCCTCCTTTGTCATTGAGAAGGATGGCAGATTCGCAGAGGCCTTGTTCCACAATCCAAGCACCGCCTGTTACGAAAACAACCTCAACTCGGTCATCGCCAAGCCTGCCCAGGGCGAGACCATAGCTCTGAGCGACATTGAGAGTGGCGAGAACTACCGTATCGCCGGCTTTGCCTACGATGGCGGTGGTCGTGAGGTGCAGAGAGTTGAAGTCTCCCTCGACGGCGGAGAGAGCTGGCTCTACGCCACTCGTGAGTTTCCCGACTCGCCCCTTCGACACGGAAACAAGTTCTGGGCTTGGATCCACTGGCACCTTGACGTTGACATCTCCCATCTCGTCCGGGCCAAGAGCATCACGGTTCGCGCCTTCAATGCATCCAAAACGACGCAGCCAGAGAAGCCAAGTTGGAATCTCCTGGGCATGATGAACAATTCCTGGTACATTGTCAAGCCTGAGATTATCACGTCCGGAGGTCAAGGACCCGCCATTTCCTTCCGTCATCCCACCGAGGCTGGCTCTGCCACTGGCGGCTGGATGAAGCCCTCGATGGAAGTACTAATGCAACAGGCTAAGCAGCAGGGCAGCGCCCCGGAAAAGCAGTTTACCCGTGAGGAGATTGAGAAACATAACGAGTTTGAAGACTGCTGGCTAGTCATCGACAACAAGGTGTACGATGCTACGAGTGTTCTGAACTGGCATCCTGGTGGTAAAGCAGCCATTCTGGCGCATGCAGGCAAGTGCCACCAAGAGACCACGAACGAGTTCGTCAGCATCCACGATGACTTTGCTTGGAAGAAGCTACATGGTATGTTCATTAGCCACTTACGTCCTCAAGCTGGTACCATTGAGCGGTATGAACTGACCATTATCGTGATTCGCAGAATGCATCCTCGGCCGCGTTACCGATAAGACCGCCAACTTCATCAGAGAGAGCGCAGAAGCAGCGGCAAAGGAGGAAGCAGAGCAATCCCAAGACCAGAAACATCTTGCCCTTCAACGACGACGCTGGATTCCCGTCAAGCTCGTCAACAGGCGGCAAGTGTCCCCGGATACAAACACATATACCTTCCAGCTTCCCGAAGGAAAGACTGTTCTCGGCCTGGGTACCTGCCAGCACCTACAGATAGGCTTCCACCTACGCGACAAAATGCTTATCCGGCAATACACTCCCACTCGACCACTTCTGCCAGCCCACGATAGTCAGGTTCGTGGTGACAAATCCTCGAGAGAGCACATTCACAAGCCCCCGAAGCATCATGGACACACTGGCGCCCATCGCCATCAATATAAGCAGCACGCCTCTCAAGAACGTGAGGCCCCGGAAGAAGTAGCCAACTGTTCTCTAATGGACGGCCAGTCTGGAACCTTCGACTTGACAGTCAAGACCTATTTCCCTTCCTCTTCGCAACCAGGCGGAGCATTATCCAATATTCTTGACTGCCTTCCCCTGGGCTCTGAAGTTGAGGTCCGTGGGCCAACAGGTGACATCATCTACCAGGGAAACGGCCACTTCTCCATTGAGGGTCGCGACCGACACTTTTCTCGCGTGTCTCTCGTGCTAGGTGGGAGCGGTATCACGCCTGGCTACGCACTGATGGCCAGGATTCTCATGACACCGGGTGACCGGACCGAGATCAGGGTTGTCGACGCAAACAGAACAGAGCAAGACATCCTCCTAAAAAAGGAACTGGACAGCCTCGAGGAGAAGAGCGGGGGGCAGATGAAGATTTGCCATGTCTTGAGCCAGGCCAGGGAAGGATGGGGGGGTGAGAGGGGAAAAGTTGATGCGGGGGTTCTTAAGCGATGCCTGTTCAAACCAGCGTGTGACAACGTAGCACTGCTGTGTGGGCCGCCGGGGTTGATTCAGGGGGTTGTGCTGCCGGCACTGGTAGGTATGTCTCCGCCACCATTCACATTGCTTGAAACCCCCGATGTTGCTCGGTGCTCCGTCATGTTCTCCTTTGCGGCACTGTCATGTTCTACCTATGCGACCCCATCTAGCTGTCCACTAACTGCTTGTAGATTGGGGATATATCGAAGACCAAAACCTTTTCGGGTTCTAAGCAGCCGGCGACCGACCGCCAACAGTCATCCTTGTATCGCTTTCTTTTTGTCAGACCAGTTGCGCTCAATACGGTTTAAATATGGCTTGGACTGAGAACAGGTTGCAGGAACTATCGTTGTCCAGCTTTTCTTTTTTGTGAATAAGCGCAGACACCAACGTTTGCCGACTCGACTATTCACTGTGTCTGGTAGTATTTCAGCCAATGGTAAATCTAACTGCATGATTTGAAGCAACGCACGTTAACCCCAAAGGTACTGACGCGACAAATCACACAAGACAAAGGAACAGAGTCGGTTCGATGTTACCTTTAAGTTTGACCGCATCTGAAAAAAGAAACGTAGGAGGGCAGGAGGGGTGATTGGCGTTGAAATATCATATATACTGGACCGCCGCCACCTGAAAGCACAAAGTAGTTCACCGTACCTGGCCTGCTCCCTCTTTCCCCAGACCGACTAAGCTCGGAAGCCAACACATTTTGATCATGAGTTCTCCTGCCAAGAAGGCACAATCACCTGTACCTGAGGCGAAGTCGCCAACGGTACAGTCGCCCAAAGGGAAGACAAAGTCGCCCACCCCTGGCCCCGCGTCACCCACTCCTGGCCCCGCGTCACCAACTCCTGGCCCCGCGTCGCCGGTGGCGGCTCACGATGGCGCGCCCACCGATCTGCTGTCTGGCGCGCATTGGGGTGAGCTGGTCTGTAATCCCCATAACGGCACCATCCCGTATGCTTCTTCAACGTACTTTTGCTAATATTAATCTCCATTGTATAGGAGATACCTGATGACGGAGACTCGACTCTAGATAGTGATGTCGAGAGCTCGAGGGCCTCGATCTCTTCTAGCATCATGGAATATCGTACGATTAATGGTAGGAGATATCATAGTGATTCTGTGACCGATGGAGAGTATTGGTATGTGGCTCTTAGCAGTAGTTGATCGGGAATATCATGGAGGTTTAAAGCTAACCGTGATCCTTTGATCTAGGGGTCCAAATGACGAGAAGGCAATGGAGGTCATGGATATCGTACACCATGCCATAACCCTGATATTCAAAGACCGGCTATATACAGCCCCGCTCTCCAAGGACATTAAGAATGCCCTGGATGTTGGCACCGGCACCGGTAAGGCACACCCACCTCTTCGTCAGGGCTCAAACTGCTTTCTTCCTCTCCCCCTAGAGAAGGTCAGGCGTTTTGCACAAAGAGGGTCAAATGCGCGGTTTTTGAGCTACGGAGTAGTCACTCGCATCCATTTTGTGTGATAATCCAGCCTCAAATTCCGATGCATTCCTTTTTGGGGATATCTCGGGAATCGGCGATGGTTCTAAAACAAATCAGCCTTGCACTATCCGACTCAAAGGGGAGGAGAAGAAGGCGACGGGAAATATCTCATGCACTGGAAACTTACTGACTGGAATTTATATACAGGACTTTGGGCAATGTAAGACCAAGCTCAAGACTCGTGAGTTTTCGCTCAAATGACTAACAGTGGCGCCTATAGCGATTTCGCGGATAAATTTCCTACCTGCAACGTAGTCGGTACCGATATTTCGGCCATCCAGCCTAGTTGGGTTCCTCCCAATCTCCAATTCGACATCGACGATGCGTCTAAGACATGGACTTATCCGGATAACCACTTCGATTACGTTCATATCCGGTGGCTCTCTGGTACAATCAAAGATTGGACGTCCTTGTATAAGGAAGCGTATAGGTGTACCAAGCCGGGTGGCTGGATTGAGCATCTTGATTGCGGCCCTCATTTCGTATGCCTTGACGGAACTATGCCTAAGGATTCCGCTATCGCTCAATGGGGACATATTTGGACCGAAGTTGAACGGAAAACCGGAGTTATTCTCAACATGCTCGACGGCTATATGGAGAATGGAATCAAGGAGGCAGGATTCACCAACGTGCAGATCGAGGATTTTCTGGTAAGTTTCATACCGATCTGTTGAAGCCGTAAGGCTGGTATTGAACGAAAAAGGCGGGGGAAGGGTTGAAGGAAGTGGTCAGTCAGAAGGACTGGCCGGACTACGAGATCTGTTTATTGAAAGAAGTGCTTGGCGCAAGAGCATTATCAACACAATCTCTTCGCTCAAGGCATACCAAGACTAACTTTCAATCTTTAGGCCCCGACCGCTCCTTGGCCCACAGACGAGAAGCAAAAAGAGATCGGTCTCTTCCAGTATATAGGCTTAACATCAGACATCGAGGGCTTCATGACCTACTTCCTTGGCCAGGTTATGGGCTGGACCGAGAACGAGATGACAAAGTACGCCTCTATCCTTCGCCGGGAGTACAAGGAGGCCAAGATCCATGCGAACCTTAAATGGCGCATTGTTCGTGCCCAGAAGCCGGTGGACGCCTAAATTCTCGACAACAGTAGCAAGGCGGGCGCGTGGGTGCACTGGTGAAAGTGGTAGGGCACATGGCGGATAGGGGATACATGTATCGCTTCTTTCATTGCGCAGGTCTTCAATATCAATGTCTTTTTAAGCCGTTTATCGTCAAGTATGATCAGTCGCTTTCAGTCCGGGACTCGTCCAGTCCGCTCATGAAGAAGGTTTACCGTTGTTGCTTCAGCCCACCCGTACCACGCACACCACACAGTTTGAACCTTAACCCCGATTGTCTCACTCCAGCTTTCATCTAGACCCTTCCCTACTTAACCGAACCCAGGCTTCTCGAGGCGTTCCCCGCACGCATATATGTACCTATACGTCTTGGCCCGTATCGTTCAATATTCAGCTGGCATGTTCTTGCTACTCTATACGACGGTAGGTTTCAAGTAAACCTACCTATCGCCCGTATTCAATATATGCCTACTAATTCACAAGATGGCGGGGACATCCAATCCCGAGACCGAGGAAGCGCGCATATGGACATAAATGATGGAAGAGGGGAACGAAGTGTCCGTCGGCTACTCAAGAGTTTCGGTGATTTGAAACTCCCAACGAGACAATGGAAATTTGATAGAACCATATCCCAGAGGCGGAAGGAGGCATTCGGGGCTGCGTTCGCACCGAATTAAGTAATTGAAGTGTGAAACTCACTTGATTTGCTTTTCTCCGGGTCGACCCACTTTTCCCCGGTCACTGCCCGACAGGCAGTCCCGGTTCCGCACGGGCGGTTAAACCCGACCGGCCTCGCGAAAACTGTAACGTGTGGAAAGAGCGCCCCGTTCCAGTTTTTCATCGTGACTTCCCGTCGCCTCAAAACTCTTCATGTCACAGGGCTAAAATGCACCCTGTTGTCAGTTCCCAGTCACTTGTGCCAAGGCCTTCGGAGGTCCGACATGTCAGGCACGCCTGTCACAGCTCACGGTGAGCAATGCATGAGCGCCACGTAGTAGGTGTAGTGTACACCTCTGCATGGATGTAACTTGTTAGCTTGGTACGTTGATTCTACAAGAAACAGGGGCCAGATGGAGGGCAACTCTGATTTTCTTGTGTAAAAACTAAAGTCCTTCGCCACTCCGGAAAACCACGCTAACAAGTTATATCCACAGCATGCAGAGGTGTGTATAAGGTAAACCACTTCAAACAGAGCCTGGACGATTCGCTGGACTTCTTCCCGTCCTCTTTACCGTGTACGCATCAGGGGTCTTCAACGCCATCCACATTCCTCGCCATTGGTTGCATTGTATTCCACTTGCCTGGCACAACAAGTCTGCCGACGTTAGGCTCCAGCGACGTGTGTTGCAGGAATATTTGCGGCCAATGGTGAGTTGATTAAAGCCATTTTTCCCCAGCGGCACTGGCATGTTTTGTTCGCCGTTCAAGAAAATTAAAAAAAAAATGGCTTTTAGTTCGTCCGGATCATATCGAAGACGGAGACATCTTTTGATTCTGGACGCACTGCGCAATCGACCACAGTTACCGTACCTATCGTTTCCGCGCACACTCCTCGTGGCTTCTGGCTCGGCTAAACATTGGTGGAAGGGCCAACCCATGTTGCAGCCAATTGTAAGTCAGATTGGTATGCCCTAAACCTACATGACCGGAAACGTTACCCGTAGCCGAAAATGAACTGGCAGGTCGCTCTGAGGAATTTAGGCAGTGGCCGAGGCTATAGCCAAAGTATCGGCGATGTTACCTCACGCTTGACCGCTCCTCCCAAAGGACAAGGGCTTCCCACCGCAAGGGGTTGATGAGGGGCAACCATTCTTATATCTACTGGCTTGTCGTCACTTCGATAACGAGACAGCTTTCACGCTCGAGTTACTCCATTAAACGGACTCCGAACTCGAAACCAAGCGCAGTCTTCAGCCATGAGTTCTACGAACAAGGCAAAATCGCCTACTCCCGGTCCCGCGTCCCCGGCAGACGGCAGACCATCAGAGCCCACTAACCTCTTATCCGGCTCGCATTGGGGCGAGCAGGTTCGTGCGATTTTTCATAAATTTTCTTCCGACATCTACCAGGGCACTAGGCTGCTTGATAGGCAAGTACTGACAGGCAAGTTCCCCACACGCACAGGAGCTTCCGCTTGATGATGATGCCGACTCGACGCTGGGTAGCGACGCCGAGAGTTCAACAGCCTCGCTCGCCTCTAGTATTATGAAATATCGTACGTTTAAAGGGCGTACGTACCACAGTGATGCTGCTACAGATCAAGAATATTGGTACGTTGGTTTATAGGGAGGGAAATCCACAACGCAGTGTTTGAGGCTAATGATTGTTTCGCAATTTAGGGGCCCAAACGACGAAAAAGCCAATGAGATGCTGGATATCTTCCACCACTTCCAGACTCTGTTGTTCGACGGAAAGCTGCATACGGCGCCTCTTAAGGATGATATTGAGAATGCACTTGATGTCGCCACTGGTACCGGTAAGTGCACTATGAGCCACCTAAGCAGTAAATCAAATCGAGGAGAAAAGATCACCAACAATCATCACCCTTTCCAGGACTTTGGGCGGTTGACTTTGCCGACGAATACCCCAAGTGCAACGTATACGGTACCGATATTTCACCAATCCAACCTAGTTGGGTTCCGCCCAACCTACGGTTCGACATCGATGACGCTACCAAGCCATGGACCTACCAGGAAGACTTCTTTGATTACGTCCACATTCGCTGGCTTACCGGGGTAATTAAGGACTGGACCGCCTTATATAAGGAGGCGTACAAGTGTATGAAACCAGGCGCCTGGATTGAACACATCGATGGCGAGGTAAATCTCGTTTGCTACGACGGGACCATGCCCAAGGAGTCTGCCATCAACCAATGGGGCGAAATCTGGTCGGAGGTGGGCAGAAGGACGGGACTTGTCTTCAATATGGTGGACTCGGGTTGTATGGAAAACGGCATCGAGGAGGCGGGCTTCACCAATATCCAGGTCAAGGACTACCTAGCTCCCTGCTCCCCCTGGCCGGAAGATGCAAAGACAAAGGAACTTGGCCTCTGGCAATATGTGTTCTTGGTACAGGATATCGAGGGTTTCCTTAACTACTTCCTCGGCCAGTTTATGGACTGGAGCGATAAGGAAATGGCCACCTACGCTGCTTGTCTTCGCAAGGAATACAAGGATCAGAAGATCCACGCCTACTTCAAGTGGCGCGTAGTTCTTGCGCAGAAGCCACTAGATGCTTAAATGGCGGATGATAGTTGCACGGAACGTATTCAGGCGAGCGTTGTAGACGCCACGGCTGACAGCTCATATATCTTGTTTTCCTCCTTGAGTTGTTGCCATTGATGTTCCTGTGTAGAGTGTTAGTCCCGTTAGGGACCAGCCCTGTCTATGATGGGAGGTCAGGCCATCTAGAGCCGGATTGCATTCACGTCGTCGGTCCCCGAATCGTCGCCCCCTTTGCTTGTTGAACAAGGTTCAACGTTGTTTTTTCAGCCTTACCCGTGCCACGTTTGTGCGTGTGTACGTACCGTTCCGTGCCTCCTCGGCACCGCGCCGCTCCGGCCCGCTTGGCATGTTCTTCGGCAAGGGCGGGGTCCTCCTTCAGCTCATCCACCGCAACTATTTTCACCCCATTTCGCATTTAACATATTTCCATCTTGAAGTACTCTGCGATCTAATAGCGCTTTAATAGTGGAGGAGATTTAGCGCACAGACAGTCATGAAAAGAAACCGTCCCGCATTTTGAGGTGTTTCTCTCTGGGAGTGGGACAGTCACGGTAGATAGGTACATCTTTCGTGACTGGACTTTGATTATGATACGTCTCAATTGTCATCCAACTACCCCAACCCATATTTTCTCGTGCACACAGTGCAGGCGAGACAAGTTAACACCGCCGGCCGTTTATTACAGAACGTCCAACTCTTCTCCGTTTCGTTTTTCTACCTCGTCCCATGGCTCATCATATCAGACATAGAAGTAGTACAAGCACACTTTATCAAAGGTACGTAAAACCATCAGCATTTATACTACCCACATGTCCAGCCCACTAACCCAATCCCGGTTAGCCTTCGAATGAAGTAACGCGTCTCGTAGTAACAAAACCAGCTGGTCGTCAAGCAAAATCCAAACAATTTATATATCACGGGCGTCTTAGACGCGACAGTACTTGTACAAGCCTCACTTCATCCCCAATATTCTCAATGCTACAGCTTCTTTCATTCCCTTACCCGTTCCCGTTTTTCTTTTCCTTTATCTTCTTCTCTTCCCGCTTGTTTCCGCCCTCCCTCATTTTGTATGTACTCTGTGGTATAGTTTTTGGGCGCTTCAGGTGGTACGGGCCCTGCACGCAAAGCGACTTTTCATTTTAAAACGAACCAAGACATTGACCCACGGATCTACTAGAGAACAATCTTGGGCGCGGTTGCTCAACCACTCGCATCGCGCTCGAATGTGATGCCGTGAGTTGTCCTTTTGCAGGAACGTTGCGGATGAGATCTCGACTCGAGGTTCGAAAAATGGCGCCTGTCAATTGAGGTTTTGGAACATTACGCTAACAGTCACTAACACGTTTTGCTGTCTCTTAGGTTATAATCACGTTAGTGCCCGCTTTTGATACCCCTGAATACCGGTGGCTGGCACTGACATCCGCAGGTTGAGCATGGTCGGTGCGCCGCGCATCTTCCTACACCACTGCACCAGCATACTAGAACTAGACTACAGTGGGGTGACAAAAGTCTCGCTCAAAACCCCGCTTTTTGAAATTTTTCCGTTTTTATGAACAACAGCCACAACGACCCTCTGCCTTGCAATGGCGCCCAACAGCCCAATTCTGGTCCCCCGGACTCCAAATACAGAGTATTCACCTCACA